>JAGXEW010000891.1:0-18986 GCA_030684275.1 Acipenser oxyrinchus oxyrinchus | reverse complement strand
CGTCTTTTGGGTGAGACGTAGTTGTAAGTGACTCTGTATCTGATGCATAGTTCACACACGTAGTCTCTGTAAGTCGCCTTGGATAAAGGCGTCTGCTAAATAAACTAATAATAATAATTTTACACTTGTGCTTCGGCAGTTCTCTTAACCATAAACAAAGAAACAGATCACCTAGCCACGTCCCCTATTTGTACCTTCAGTCACGCCCCCTTGGTTAGTAAGTGCAGCCGTTTCTCCTCCAATTCGGTTGCCACATCGCTTCCCTCTGGGTGATGACTTAATGTACCACAGCTGTACTCCCTTTCTAAATGGGCAACTTCCACCTAACCCTGGGATTGAATTGTCAGGCCAT
The DNA here is from genome assembly GCA_030684275.1 of Acipenser oxyrinchus oxyrinchus. Classification (NCBI taxonomy): domain Eukaryota; kingdom Metazoa; phylum Chordata; class Actinopteri; order Acipenseriformes; family Acipenseridae; genus Acipenser; species Acipenser oxyrinchus. The sequence goes on along the minus strand of JAGXEW010000891.1, from coordinate 18,634 downwards.
CCAGTATAGGGCACTCTGTTCCCTTTATACAACGCCCTCAAAAGTCGGGAGAGAGATTTATCACCAAGAATCATTCTCTGTCACAGTCCCTCAAAGCTCTCAGAAGCAAAAGAGTGTGCTTATAGTGTTGACTGAGAATAAGCACTCCTGTTTCTAAGTAAAGAGAAAACTTGCAAAAAAAGTAAGGTCTCAAATATAGTGATATTAGGGTGCAGATTCCATCAAACGGTACAGTATATATGATTTTTTTTTTTCAACTGTAGTGGTTCTATCCATGAATATTCACCTATCCACCTATAAAGTGTTGATCAAAGAAATTTGGGTACAAGATTTCTAGAGGGCTGACCACTTTATCATCAGTGTACCAGTAACATTAATAGAGGTGCATGAAAAAGCCTTGTCTTTGGGCATACATTTGTTAAGAGTATGATTGGAAAGTATTTGCATCCTCCCTGTTTTTAAATGTTTCTGTTTGCTGTGACATTCGCTTTGACGTTTATTTTGTCCTCCCCTGGCACATCAAGAGTGCTTACGTAAAACGCATTGACGGTTTAAGTTTGCCTGTTTATACAAAGGAGGTGTTACATTGTACATGCCGTACATTTGTCAAAGCTTCTGTACAACCCCTTGGCAGTCTTAGACCACCGTCTGGAGATCGTTAGTGTCAGTAATTCATTCGAGAGACAAACGTGTCAGTCTCCTATCTGTAGCAATGTGGAAGATAAGAAGCTGTGTTGTTCTCAGAGGTATTTACTGTGGTAGTCTCAAACCTGTGGAGTGATAACATTGAAAATTGAATTCAGATTACATTATCCTATTAAATCTGTTGGTTATCAGATTCTATATATCAGCTCAGCCAAGAACCTTTTGCAACAGCAGATATAGCCTGGCTGACTATGCTGTTGTTTGTAAAACTGGAACAATTCCTGATGTACACAACACAAAGTGGTTTTACCCTCTTATGACATTTCACAATCCCAGTCCCATGACTTCCTTGGCTTTCAGTTGGGATATAAAACTGTCATTGGAGACATTTGTTCAGGCATTGTGGTTTGTATTTTAAGCTGGGTTATATTACTGAACATATAGTACTACAAGGTTTTGAATACACATTCATGTCACTTCCAGATACCCTTGGACGGCCTAAAGAGCCACTGTCCCTGTTATGAGGGTTAATTTAAGACTTGTTTGGTTAGCAAATGAAACAAAACTTTTTCTTGTACTTTTATTCTTGTAGTTACATTTTTAAAGGATATCGCTGTGTTTATCTGTGTATAAACAATTTTTTGTTGCTGCGTTTTACAATAGCTTGTAGTTCCCAGAACAATACTGAAGTGCAAATTGTATTTTTATCTGAATGGCTCTTTTAGGCTTAATAAATAACATTGTCCTTAAAGTGAATTACACTATTGCTGTCTGAATCTGGATAACTTTTCTTTGTCTTTTCTTTTACTTTTTCTCATACTCTGCTAACCAGAAAACTCTAGCAAGGTCCCTGTCTTGTAGGATGTGGTTTGAGATTTATTGCTGTGAGTGTGTGCTGCCTGAGTCAGCTGTGAGAGCTCTCCTGCTGGGGCCCGCTCCTTTCTGATGGATAAGGAGCAGCTGGGAAGGTGCTGTTTCAGGCTGTTGCTGTTTAAAAAGAGATATGTACTAGCTAGTATTGGCGAGGGGAACTGGGTCACATGACTGCAACTACCCTACCCCATGTCACAGTGTGTAGCAGTGCCGAGTGCCCTCATCCAATCATGCCTGGAATGCTGCTTGTCACTAGGGCTATTTCTGCTATCTGTCGCTATCGGTCTGCAGCGCTAACAGTTTGGCAGATGGGACACTTTTTCCTTAGAGTTTGCAGCTTAGTTTTTTTAAACTGTGGGCAGAGCCTCTCCTGTTGTTGTGGTGTCTGCTCCTCTGCTGAACTCGCTGTTCATTGAGAGGCTGACATGGCCCACCGTCTGCGGCTCTACTTCGGCTCTGGGCGCAGCAATACAGCCCCCGAGATGGAAGGATTGGCCGGAGCACTGGAAGATGACTATGCCATGACATTCCACACTCTGCCCAGGAGGAGTGGCCCTCCCCCCTTTTCTGATCCAGGGCCTCCCCTGTTGGATGAAGCATCCCTGAAGCGCAGCTCCTCGATGTTCATCCCCCAGCTCCTGAACCAGGTTGAGCCTCGGCCCACAAGGAGTTCCTCCATGCAGATCTCCCTGCAGCGCAATGCTGGCAGTGGGGAAGACGGAGAGACCTCGGATTCTCCTCAAGACAACTTTCTGGGCCCAGCACCAGCCTACGAGGAGCCTACAAGAAAATACTCCTGGCCTTCAGGCATCGCTCAGAACAAAGGTGCTTTGCCTAGGAATCTACCTATGGGCACTGCACAACTAGCTTGCGAGCCTGAATCACAGAACCACAGGATTTTTTGTGTGGTGCCTTCAGACCGCCAAACTGGCCGCACAACTCCAGAGGTGACAAATGGGGGCCGGCCTGGAATAAACATCGGAGGGGTTCGCATTCACAGAAACTCCTTGGGGAGTTCAGACATCCATCAGTTTCGGATTCAACCCTATGGCCCAGACAATCAGAAGGCCTCACAACGCTGGTCTCTGCAACCGGACTCCAGTGGTGACACTGGAAAGCATTGTTTTGTTGTGCAGCTCCAGCAGAATCAACCTGGGATACCTGAGGTGCCGCAAGAGGAGTCTGGGAACCTGGGCTTCACTGGCACAAAGGGAGAGAGGGTGGTAAGATACCCCAGACTAAGGCTGGATAGGAGCACTTCATATCCAATCCAGCCGCGGAGCGAGACGCCACGCCACTTTCCTGGAAATGCCACTGTAAATGGGCAAGAGATAGACAGCAACAATCCGAATTCAGAAAGTCTGAGTACTAACTCAGAGGAAGGAGCCTCTGCACAAACACAAGGCTGTACCTTCAAAATTAGACAGGAGCAAAACAAGAGGCAGCCCCAGTTCAGGATTTCTTTTTCACGGGGCTCGGAAGAGCAAAATAAAGCTTCCCCACAGGATATAAATGGTGGAACTATACATGCCAGAATCAGCCCTCAGGTAAGCCAATTAATGAGTTTGTTGTTATTATTATTTATTTATTTATTTATTTTTTTGTTTTGTTTTAAAAAAGATCATACTGTATACTTTTTTCTGCATTTCTATTTTTTTTAAAGGACACATAGCCTTATAGTATGGTATACATGGTATAGACTTTAATTGGTTAATGATTAAGCATAGTAATATAATCATATTAAAATCAAGTGCTTATCAAACTAGATCAAAGTAAAAAAACCAAACAAAAAAACAAACAAATGAATTAGATATGTTTCCAAGTCCAGTGTATCTACTGTGTATCTGGAACACAATTTATCCATATAAACTCATGAAAGCTGAAATTGAAAACAAATTCACTGTAGCCTCCTCTGTTGAAGAGCTTTTCTGTTTGTTTCATTAGATCTGTAGATGATAATCATATATGTTATATATTTTGTGAGATCCCTTCAAACAGTTGCTTTCATTGAAGTTTATTCATAACAGTACTGTTTGTAGCTGCTTGATCTAAGTAATTGTTGCTAATATTTATATTTGGGTTTGATTGAGATTTCCTTACACTTAAACACATTTCAGTCCAGCACAAGCACATGTGCCTTTCTGAACAGACCTGCAGCTATATTTGCTAGTCTGGCTGACAAGCTTTTTAAAGGAAGGGTTGCTCGGCATAGTGACTGAATACCGGCCACTTGGGGACTTCAAACGAGACTTTGCTGAATATAAATATACTATATAGTAAAATAGGCTCAGCTGTGAAAACAGGATCACTAGAAGGGAGCTTTGCCTTCGGTCCCTGTTTGAATACCACCCCCACCCCCCTTTTTGTCTGTCTTTGTGTGATTCAAATATACTGTAGTATACTGAGACAGCTGCAAAGTACGATGTGACCATGTGATGACTGTGCATCTTTTAAACTTAAGACCGGTAGTGAAGCTTGGAAAAGTCGTGTTATTACATAGAATCTCAAAGGTCACACAGACAGTAAAAACTCAACTCCAACTTCGGTCATGTGGGGATTAGGGCTGGGACGATAGTGTTTTTTAACAATCGATGCATCGTTTTCATAAAGACCCGATGCATCGTTTTTTCATAAGGCAAAAGAAACGTGTAAATAATAAGTATATATATATATATTCATCAAATCTAATCATGAAAAGTAAACGTTTCTCCAGTTGAACTTAAAACTACACATTTCTAATTATTTATGTCTATTCACGCTGTCAGCGAGGTTCCCCACAAAAAGTTAATAAAACATTACTAATAGTACTATTTTAAGATGTCTTGACAGCAACTGGATTAGAGAAAAAGAAAAAAAAACTCCAACGGAGAACACAAAAATAACTATTTACAAGTCCAATGTAACAAAGTCTGTGCTCTCTCCAGAGCTTATTTTCTGTTTTTATTCAGAAATATTATGGTATCCACATTCTCCGGTTTCAAAGAACAGAGTTTGTTCACAAACATCCCTGCTTTGCTGAACACATGCTCGCTCAGGAGCGATGTTTCAGGGATACTTAACATGCTCTTTGCCAGAGCATATTAAGTAGGTAGGTTGGGAAAGCGTGTCTGGCTATTTTTCCACCAAATCAGGGGATCTTTGCTGATTTTCAGAAGCATAAATCATCATCTCTTGTTGGATTAAGGTTTCCTTGGAAGTAGTGTGTTTATTGCCGTCCACGAAGTAACAATTCCATTGCTTGTTCGGTCTGTGTTTTCAGTCCTCTGTACTGCACTCACTTGTACAGGCACGATTTTCGATGTTATCCTCCAATCGCCTCACTAGTTTGGAAGACAGTGCTTCAGACACACAGGCTTTGGCCTGTTAGGATAGGAAATCCAGATGTCGAAATTGTGGGGTCAAGTAATGACACAAAAAGCGGTGGCATAACCTCATTACTTGGGTCATTCAGCTGATGTAAACAAAATCGCTGAGACAAATTACACACTAGCTTATCTCTCAAACGCTGTGTAACTGGAATTAGCAAATCAGTTGAATTTGAAGAAGACGGTGTCTCCCCTTCATCAGGAACTTCAGTCAGTCTGTGTTTTATCCCTGTTGCAAGTGGGTACAAAGAACTAGCCGTAATGTTTTTTCTCTGCACTCAAAAGTATTGTAGTCAGTTCGAATGGCTGTAGTAGAGGTAGTATCTCAGCCATTAGCTTCCACTGCTCAGTCGTGAGATCTAAAGTAGCTGCGTCAGACTTTTTGGTCAAATCTGGGTTTGACAAAACAGCAATAACTGGCCATTTTAATAATAGAAGAATCGTTCAAACATATAATAAACTGTGTTCCACCTTGTTTGTACAGCCTGTATTGAGTGGTGCTTTTTCTGTGTTCAGCATTTCTGTTTGTTTCCTATTTAAAGCACTTGTTGCCATCTCACTCTCTTTAAAATGTGCAACCATTGCTGCTTCCTCTAACCTATGGACTTGTCGTACACCCTCCAAGCTTTTCTCAATGCAGAGATTTATATTGTGCCCTGCACAGCTCACAGAGCTTTTCTGAATGCAGAGATTTATATTGTGCCCTGCACAGCTCACACTTGCCACGCTACCAAAAATTAACACAGCATGCTCGCTTGCAGAAAGCAAAGACATTGCTCTGCACACGTTGGGTGCATTGTCATGAACAAGTTATTACTTTTGTAGCCACTTCAGACTCTGTTGATCGCTTCTGCTAAATTCACAGCTGTGTGTCTCTCGTGAAATTTTCATGTCGCTAATACTTTTGACTCGAGTTCCCAGTTTTGCTTAATGTAATGACAAGTGACTGTTAAAAATGCTTCTTGGGTCATGCTTGTCCATACATCAGTAGTGATGGACATTGAATTACACTCCTGACTTAAATCCTGTCTAAGCTTTTCCTTTGCACGTTCGTGATCCAGAGTAATGAATTTGGAGATTTGTCGTTCAACAGGGCGTTTCATAGCCCGGAGCAAGATTCGAAATCAGATTTTTAAACGCAGCTCCCTCTACTATACTAATCTTGTGTGACAACATCCACTATCAGGCCTGTTATTTATTTTGCTCTGACGCTTTTTGGATCAACTTTCTTTCCAAAATAAGCTGTCACTGAAGGTGTTGTTTCCTTTTGTTTTTTACTTGTGTTCCCGCTGTCGTATTTTGTCAGGTGCTGTCTTACTAAATGATCCCGCAGGTTGGTGGTTTTGCCACAGAAGCTCATTAAAACTCCACAAACAACACATTTTACCTTTCCATTTTGTTCTTTTGTAAAAAACTTCCAAACTTCAGATGACATTATTTAAAATTAAATTAAATCGGCAATTTAACTAGGAAAATCTGATCCTGAAATGCGACCTACCTCTAGTCTCTTCTCTAGTCTCTTTTTTTTTTGTCACGCTTATTACTCTGCTTATTACTCTGAAAACGTACGTGCTGCGTAGTGGGAGGGGAGGATTTTTTATTATTATTATTTAAAGGAACCAAAGGAAAGGCAAGGAGTAGAATAAGAGTGTAGATTTACATTTTGCCGGTCCTAATAAAAAACAGACCTATTAATGAACTGATAGATGCGTTTTTTTTTTTTTTTTCAACCATCGATGGTTATTTTATCCATCGATTGGTTATTCCAACAATTCGATGCATCGATGCATTGTCCCAGCCATAGTGGGGCTTGGCAGTCATGCTAGATCAGATGAAAGAGACCTGGGTTGGTATTGAACAGAAAGTACAGAGTTCTTTTTTATTTTTTATTTTAAATGAGGACTCTTAAGTTTTAGTAACATGGTTCAGTTCTAATATAATCTTTTCATCCTTTGGTATAAATACCTTAGTAATGTGCATATAATTGGATTGACTGGTACACCGATTATTAAAATAGGGAGTAACAGTGGGGTGTCCCAAAAAAAGTTACTGTAATGTATCATCTTTAAAGGAAAGTTATGTGCAGTGGGAAATTAACACAAAAGCAGACTCGTTCAAATGGTGTGTATGTGTGGTTACTGAGTGAACCATCTGAGATTGTATGTTTCAATCACTGCCAGTCTCACAAAAGCAGGTCAATGTTTACAGTATATCTTTATATGACAAAATGTCCTCTTCAGAAAATGATAGTATCTGTTGCAACCAACTGACGATGTTCATGCTATATATTATAAATGCTTTATTTTGTTTTTGTTTTTTTTAGAAAGAATATACACACGATTATTAAAAGACATTCCATTTTTAACTATAGCTGTTTGTGCTCAAAATAGCCTTTGTTTTTACTAGTTGAGCCGATATTATAGTTTTGGAAGCTTTCAAGTCTCATTGTGCTGTAAGATCAGTCTGTGAATTCAAATAGCTGCTGTAACTTGGGAACTCATCTACAAGTCAGATTTGGCATTTGAAAGTTACATTTCTATTTGGCCAGCACATCTGTGGTTGTCAATTCCAGTTTTAATAAATAGAAAGCAGGAGCATATAATCAGTGAAAAGGGAATGAGATACATCAGGTGACTGCATTATTACCACTGTCTGAACTTTTCATAATATTCAGAAAGTCATGTTCCATTAGCCTCATTTAAAGTGTGTTTATTGAGGAGCATCTGTTTCTTATGTCTGGAAACACATAGAAAAATGTTAAATGTAGACTTTTTTGACAGAACTCTTGTAGACTCTTCCAGTAAAGAAGTGGGTTTGTATATATGTGATTGATGTCAAGTGTGCCTGCTGGACTCCAGGCAGCAGCTGACACAGCCTTATTTATCTGGAGAGAAAACATTCATGTGGGCGTCTGCAATCCTACTGCTTCTGAGTGTTTATGACCTTTGGAATAGCTGCTGCTACTTTATTCAGAGGCACAGGATGTGTGTTATTTGAGAGAATTTCTCTTTGAGGTGAGAGGTGGCACTGCAAGGTTTTTGGTCCCTGCTAAAGAACACCATGGTCCTAACCCGTACCAAACATGGGAATGTGGGCTATAATTGACCCATATGCACATTTGAAACAATCCCTCACCCAGCATTTGAAACCAAACTCCTGAGTACTTCGAAAATAATCTGGATCTCATTTAGTGATAGCATTTTATGTTAAATATTCAAGCAAAACAAAGTAATTTTCCAAGGAGAAATACACTTTTTAGAAAATGTGTTTATTTTAGACCTTGGCTCCAAATGAGACATATGGCTTCTCTCCTGCTTTGTCTCCTCTACGGTGAATACCTCTTTCCTATTTACATATTGGAACTGTAATATTAGTTGACATGCTGAAATATGTACTGTGAGGAAAAAAAAATTCTCACGGAATAAGAAGTGTTTCAAAAAGTGAACAGTGTAGGCATCTGGTGTTCTACTCTTTTGGCAAGCTGCCTGTCCTAATTGGTTGGTAGCGCATCTGGCAGTGATCTTTTTGTATAGCCATTTTGTATGACCTCACTTACTATTCACTTGACGGTAGCAAGGGCTGCGTGGAGGAAGAACCTCGGGAACTGAGAATAGAAGTGCTTTGTGAGTACATGGTTTTCCCCTTGACTCGCGGAGAGCCACCCTCGCGCAGGTAAGACTGAACCAATCGGGCTCCAAGACTGGGAAGCAACCGATACTTCCCCCAAGGGGAACCTAGAGGTGAGAGAATGGGAAAATGAAATAGTTATGGCTGGGGGTACCCTTTGGCTTGCAGATGATGAGGCCAGCACGGCTGGGCCTCGAAGGTTGGGAAGTGAGTTTCACTTACCCCCAAAATAGGACCCCCAGCTCCCCGCAACTGAGATTAATTATTATATATATACACTAGGGCTTTCAATTAGTCACATACAATTTTTTTGAGATTCATTTTTTTAACACATGTTAATTGCACTCCTATGTCTTGTCCCTCTTAGCGTACTGTAATTCATTTCCTGCTGCACCATTTTAATACACTCGAGTGCCAGGACTGAATGAGTGCAGTCATCGTTTGAATATAAAATTAGTCACGGAACCGCATTATGTAGCAAAGCACTCAAACTGAAGGACTTGTGAATAGAAACTTTATTTTTTAAAAACTTTCTGATGGTTCATTGGCTAGAAAGAGGGTTACTTATATCTACTGTCAAAGTGAGTACTTCCAGTATCACAGAAGTGCATCTAGTCTGCTGTACCACCTGCGTGCTAAACATGCTTTCACTTCTCAAAGTACACTTTGTAGCCGTTGTTCTGCTACAGACAACAACAATACAACAACAAATGAAACCCGTCAATTTCAACAGAGTACTCTTTTAGAAATTCAGGATCGCTGCAAACAGATGAGTCAAGCTGAGTACCATACTATAACCAGTGCTGTTGCAAAGTGGATAGCTACCGACTGAAGACTATAAAAAAGGGACCAACAAATAGGATTTTTATGCAGGGCTATTTTTTGAATAATAATAATAATAATAATAATAATAATAATAATAGCTTTAGTAATAAAACACACTTAAATGAGATGGATGCAGTAATTGTATCAGTTAAATATGCAATTAAAACCAAGATTAATTGAGATTTAAAAAAAAAAAATCTCTCAATTAATAATCGCGATACATTTTTGTAATCACTTGACAACCCTAATCCCTAATATACACACATATGCTTTTTTGTGATGGGGGAATGAAGGACTAATCTCACCGCTCAGTGGAGAGGAGGAAACCTCCCTGCTGTTGGGAGGAAACCTCTGGTGGTCCAATACTCTGTTGGGCAAAGATATTTCATGGAGAAGAATGAACACAAGATTCCACTGCAGTGGAAGTCCAGTTGACATTGACTTTGGCTGCTGCATCTATACGGAAGGAATACATATTATGTTTAATTGTAAAAAGTCTTGAAATACCTGTTTTAGACTGTGAAATGCCATGAAACAATACACAGCCATAACTAATTGTCACTTGATTAAATGCTGGTTAGCATTACTATTGGATGCTGAGGTTGCTGCCAAATACAGAATGAATAGGGGGGTATTGTATATAAAGTAATCGTAGAACAGAGAAAGGCTGATTCAGTGCTGCAGAGGGAAGACCAAATCCTGATGTCTTTCCAGGCTTCTAAATTGTGGTAGAGAGTGAGGAGGCACGAACTGGAAGTCCTGCTTTGAAGAATGATGCGAATGGTGAAATTGAGATATCCCAGGCCCTGTTTTGAACTAGTGTGGCTGGTCTGCAAGAATTGGACGAGGGAGCGAATGCGTTCCAGTTTATCATGGGGAGGCATTCGAATTGAAGCTCTTGGGGCTGCTGCGGCAGCCGTAAGTTAGATGGGTGGCAAAATAGAATTGTTTCTTCCAACGGGTACCAAAGAGATGGTGTAAGGGAGGGTGTATAGACATGACTTTGAATGCGTCTGAAATGCCTGCTTTGATTAACCAGGATCCCCAAGCAGGTGATTTAATGGATGGATAGTGTCAGAAATTATGATATATTGGAGAGAGAACTGGATGGAATGAATGAGCAAATGAATGCTGTCGACTGGAAGAACTGCAGGGGCCAGAGAGGTCTGATAAGGCGCTTTTTTTTTGCAACCAATGGACACGAGGGTGTGAAAGCTATGATGAGGGATGGTTTGTCGTGTTGAAAGGTGATGGTGAGATCTGACTTTGCTTGCGTAAGGTAGAAAAGGCAGACCAACCTGTGTCAGGAGGAGCGGGTGGATGGCACAATGGCAGGTTCCAAAAATAAATGCATAGAGAATCAAAAGAGCCATTTGCAGTGGTGAAACAAATGTAGGGACTGAATATCTGTTTTTTTTTCTTTCTTTCCCCTCCCCACAGTGAAGAGGGGCTGACTTGGCTAACTGATGTAGCTAATAAAAATATGAATACAGAGTTAGAAAAGACACGTCATTTTCCTTTAGATTTATCCTGCGCATTTAAAAATAAATAAATAAATATATAATATTATATCCTGGGCAGCTACAAGAGGGATAGACAACTTGCATAGAGGAATGCTGGATGGAGCGTGCTTCTGCTGTGAGGATGGGACTTCCGGTGGCTGGGTTCTGCGTTGTGCTGGAGGGGGAGAGCCAATGGCGCCAGTGAAGTGGATTGAAACGGTGGAGTTGAAAGGCTGAATGAGTTGTCACAATGCCTTATTAACATGAATACATATACAGTATCTATGACTAACTGAGGAGAGAGAGAGTGTGTCACTAAAGCAGAGGAGGGGCCAGATGTAGCAGCCAAAGCGAGTGTGAAGATTGGCAGCTGGACTGCAGGAGTGGGCGCCGTGGGAGTGACAGATGCGGCTGTAATGGCAGATGCGTTCTAAGCAGGAAATCCTGGTTTCAAACGTGTTCAGGCAGTCGGCGACTGAAGAAACTTGAGTTGCTTGGTGTCGTTGGATATTTGTAAGTGCAGGTCAAGAAAGAATCAAGAGGTGCTGAGGGATTTGGTTGAACAGCAGGTGGGGAATGGGAAGTGGCTTGAGGCAGGTCTGGAGTGCTCACAGTAGGGGAGGGGTGACCGCTGACAAGCCAGGTTCTCTGAGCTGTTGTGTGAGGAGGAAAGCATGTATCCATGTCCTGAAACAATGGAAAAAGTTTATCAAAACTATTATTTCTGTTTATGGCTCGGCTAGCAGCTTTTAAAGGAGCCGATTTATTATTCTTGCTTGCAATTTCAGGCTGCTAGGTCACGTCAACAACAGGGGAGGGTGCTGCTGCAGTACATAGTAAATGGAGAAAATCAACAGCACGGGAGGGCGCTGCTGCAGTACATAGTAAATAGAGAAAATCAACAGCACGGGAGGGCGCTGTTGCAGTACATAGTAAATAGAGAAAATCAACAGCGTGGGAGGGTGCTGCGGCAGTACATGGTAAATAGAGAAAATCAGCAGCGTGGGAGGGTGCTGTGGCACTACATAGAAATAGAGAAAATCAACAGCTTGGGAGGGGGCTGCGGCAGTACATAGAAATAGAGAAAATCAACAGCGTGGGAGGGCGCTGCAGCAGTACATAGAAATAGAGAAAATCAACAGCGTGGGAGGCGCATGGCAGTACATAGAAATAGAGAAAATCAACAGCGTGGGAGGGCGCTGCAGCAGTACATAGAAATAGAGAAAATCAACAGCGTGGAGGGCGCTGCGGCAGTACATAGAAATAGAGAAAATCAACAGCGTGGAGGTGCTGCAGCAGTACATAGAAATAGAGAAAATCAACAGCGTGGAAGGGCGCTGCAGCAGTACATAGAAATAGAGAAAATCAACAGCGCGGGAGAGTGCTGTGGCACTGCATAGTAAGTAGAAAAAAAAAGTATTGGCAGGACAGAAAGGAGGAGGAGCACTATGTTCTGCCCCCTGAATCAAGCCCATGGCTACAATAGGAATCTTATGTCCAGTGGTATTCAGAAGCCGTCGCTGATTTTTTTTGGCAGTCTATTTTGTTTCACAGTATAGTCACTGATTTTTACATCTCCAGGTTCAACCATGCAGTGAAAAGTATGTTGCTGTGTGTAGAATGTTCCTTTTAGGCTGGTCTGTTTTGGGTGAAAACATTATGAGAAAGCAAATCAGTAAAAGCTGTAGACTCAGGGCAAGGTGGTGGAGGCCAAAGAACATATAAACAAACTTAACGTAATAGTTTAGTGTTTATTTAAATGTTAATAACTGCCTGCCTTCTAAATCCACATCTGATAATATCTGGGTGTCTTAATATCCAGGGCTAACCATAAGACTGGACAAGTGAACTTAGTAATAATGGGATTCCTGAATAGAAAACCACATAGCTGTGCATCTACTGTACATTGGAGTCACATTGTTGTCTACTGTGAGATTATTTCTTACTGTATACTGTACTGCCTGACATTTAAAATTAACATTTTGTGTTACTGTAATTTTCTATAAAAAAAGACACTATGCTTTTAACTAATTTACTAGAGACTGACAATATCTACTATTTTTGCTAATTTAGCATTTTTGGTTTTACAGCAAAGCTAGCCCTTTATTTTATTGTATCATTTACTCAAATTACAATGTGATTCAAAACATGGGGGATCACAGTCAGAAAAAGTTGGCAAGATTCCAAGTATTGAGAGGTTTAAAGGCAAAGCAAATTCAGAGGAATTGTTTATCTAAACCCAATGGCTTCATGGATTTAAATATATTAAAGCACATTTGGTTTCTGAAATTGCACACACATTGTAAAGTGGGGAGATTATTTTTTTCAGAAAGCCCTTGTTTTCTATATTTACTGTAAGTGATTGTACCAAACTGTTAAAAAGCTGTTGTTTCTGTGCTGCTGTCATAATTAGGACACCCCTTAAAAATAAGGGCTGTAATTGTTGCAGGTTATCTCTGGGCAACAAGTTTAAAGTAAACACTGAAGTGTTTGTACAAAAGCTTAAGCTGGCTGGAGGGAAAAGGGAAAAACTCTTGCGAGGGCTGGTTCCTAAATATGCACAGTCATAGGTCAAAGTTACAGCCTCTTTCTCTGACCAATTAACTGCTTTGTGTCTCATAATAACCACAGCCTCTAAGTCAGCCTTAATTAGCTCCGAGATATGTGAAGATGATATGTGAAGGTGTGTCATACATTCTCATACATTCTCGAGAGTGCCAGAATTATCCTGACCTGCTATAAGTTATTCCTCCTGCTGTGAGTAGCTCATGTTGACTTTTGTGACACCTGAGTAAGCTGGTTGAACTGATGATGGCTATTGATCTCTGGAGCCACCTGCCTGTTTCTATGAAACCATGATAGTCCGCTCTACAGTACATGATGTTGGTAACGTGTTTTACATGTTCTTTAAACTTGTATAATGTGCTATTTTCCTCATTTTTTGAGGAGGGTGTGTATGTTAAAGGGATACATTATATGTATAATATCAGATTGCATGTGTGCTGTATAATTCTCCATTGTTGTTACTTCTGCTTAGACCAATATTTATCATGCTTACTAACTAGTCCTTTTTCAACCACTTCTGAAAAATAAGTAGGGGGACAGAATAACAGTCGCACACCCCAGATGGTCATTTCTAAAACCACCTTCGGCTTTTTAAGTGACTGAAAAAGGACATTTGTAGTTAGCTGATAACCAATGGTTTAAGCAGAAAGAATATTAAATGATAGATAAGAGAACACACATAACCTGTTATAGGATATTAGGTTAAAAAAAATCAAGATGGTACATAGTATCCTTTAGTGTCATGAAACGGTTTCAATAACAATTTAAAAAGTAGTCTGTCAATGATCTAGCTGCATCACAAGCAACACACAGGCATCCCCACAGCTGTTCAGCGCATTTCATTGGTACTATAGTATTATTAAGCTTAACTGCGGATCCATACCCATCATCATGTGTACATCAGCATCTCCAGTTGGCACAACCTGTGTTGAAATTTACACCCAGACTTTATCTTGGCAGAAAAAGCAGAACGAGTATCTAACCATTTTAAAGCCTCTTCCTGTTACTCCCGTAAGGGATTCTATAAAGGTTAAAAAAAGAAAGGGATCCTACGCGGTTCAGATAAATATCACTTCACATAAACAGCAGCAGAGACAGAACAGGTTGTGTGTTCTAATAAAGCTAGGTAGAATTTGAAAGTCTTGCAGTGACATGCCAATACATTTTACATTTTGCATTTTAAAATGCAACTTTGTAGGGGTGTGAAATATTATATTAACACATGCATTGTTTTGTTGTTTAGATTCACTTTGCATTATTATCTATTTCAGTCTGTGCATCCTGGTTACTTTAAGTAATAGAGCTTTAAGAATAATGTTTAATCTCAAAGTACATCTGTGTAACCACTAACCTGCCCCCCCTGCAACACTAGTGGATGAAAGAAATACATTAGTAAGAATATCACACAGATAACTATCAAACCCATGCCCAGTTGCTCCTTGAGAATGAGAAATTGGACTAAGAAGAAATTATATTTTAAGATCTTGTGTTATTTGTGATTGAAGAGACTGGATATTAGGAGTACAGATCCTTCCCTGTTATCAAATTATTAATTCAGTTATTGACAGATTGACGGGTAATTTATGAATGTCCTGAGACTTGACATGGAAATACTAGTGAGCAATTTAACAGACACAGTTTGAGTCTTACCGGCAGAAATGTACTTGATACAGAGCGTGCACGTGCTTGGTCAGCTTTCTGACCGGCGGATAGCAATGCTGGGTAATGCTTTAGACATACAGTAGTGTAACCTGCTCCTCTGCTGAGTCATCCTGAGCTGGCACTTAACGGCAAGTGGCGGTGAGAGAAATCTCCGATTCCCCCTGAGCCACTTCCTCCAACAGAGGCAGTGGGGAAGACTTTTTTCTTAGGACAGATTTATAAAATGTGACAGAAATTGGCACTATGAACTAAATATTTCACAGAACACAGCCCAACTTGTGTAGTTAAGCATTCTTATTACTATTTAGTCATGGAACTGACTATTGCAAAATAAGCCTGTAAGAGTCTGAAAGATTATTTCAATAAATCAGTACATCATATAGGGCCCTGTGCCATACAGCATGTTACATCACCTGAGTACTTGTCTAACAGAACTGCTCACCACTAATTTAACATGACTTAACCCTTTGAGCAGTGAGTTCTAAAATGCACTGCCGGTCCGACGGGAGTGAGTTTTTTTATTCTGTCTTCTGCATGCGCTTGATTATTACGAGTATAGTGTACAAACCAGCTGAAAGCTATATGTTTGTATGTATGTAATGAATACTGGCGAAATACAGACAAATCATTTTTACTGTAAATAAATAAAACATATATATAAATATATATATTTAGTCATAGGGAAAGGTTTTGACTAAAAAAATAACATGTAAGCAATAAACAATAAACGAGGTAGAACAACCACAACAACGTCCTAACAAAAAAAAGGGCGAGAGAGAGAGAGTTATATCTGGGTAAACAGGTTGTGGAGGCTGAGGGAGTAAGAGTGTCTAATGCTTCAGTATGATACTCCTTGAAGCATCGAGCAATGCTGCCTCTTCACTGTCACTTCATGTTATTTGGTACATATGCTTCACTTATGTCTTCACTGACACACTCACTGACACCTGATTCAGTGGAAGAATTGTATGTATTTGAATTTAAATCTGAATCTGAATTCAGTATTATAACTAATACTTCTTTCTCACTGAACGATTTTCGTCGGTTTACACTGTTGACATTTTTTTGACTGGGTTTGTTATATGTAATTCAGTCAATATCTGGCAGAGGGCGCAAGAAACCAATAAAAGGGGTTACAGGAACCTAGTGTTACAATATTATGTGATCAGTAGTTTTGTAGGTTCAGTAATTCAAGTGTAAAGTTGCAGAACGTACCGGTACGTTCATACTCCCAGGGGACCAGAGAGCAGCGAATGTACCGGTACGTTCATACTACTCAAAGGGTTAACAACTTGCTATCTTAAAGCACTACTATCAGAAATTGTCATTCATAGCAACAGTTATGTTTTTATTAATTGTCTTTGTAAAGCAGTCTTTTTAAAACAACATTACCAGGTTAGTCTTTTAGCCTATGTTTACAAAATACAATCAAACCTGTATTGAAGATCAACTGTACACTGCATTGTTTGTGCCAATGGTGGAATCTCAGTGTGTGTGTGTTTTCAGATGGATGTTCAGTGGTTGTTATTTTTGACCTTATTCATTTGAAAATGAAGTATGGTATCAATAAGTACAGTATTGTGTTGCATTAGTGTCAACATGTACAATCAAATGAGAACCTGGATAAAAATAAAAAAAAACACCACGTTTATTATATTGGTCCTGAGAGTGGTTGTTATGAACAGAGTGAAATGTGGAACTATTGCATTTGTCAAGAGTGTTTTGTTGTTTTTTCTGACATACATTAGTTAAATGTTGTTTTAAAAGCATGCTTCCTTTGGTCTTTCAGTTAGGAAACCCACTACATTTCCAAATTTAAAAATAGATTGAAAAGTCAACAGAAAACAACCCAACACCTGTTTTAGAACTACAGCATATCAGCATGTGAGTGTGTTGCTGTAAATGTCATGGGATATAACCTGTTTTGTTTCCTTAATACTTCTTTTGTGCCTTGGGACCTGGTGTTATTGGACAGCACCAAAATAAATATCATGGCAGTCACTGATGCCTTTATCTTACCCACCATAATAATTCTAGAAAATTATAAACAAGGCACCCAAGAGACCTGCAGTCCAGCTGTTTCTCATTTTTAACTTTGTGTTGACAGCATTGTGTTGACAGGCCTACGCTACAGCAGACTGGCTCCAGTGTGAGCCAACATACTTTACACTTTGGTGGTCCAGTACTTCCCAGTTCCCCTTTGACACAGGGGGTTAAAAGCTTCATCGAAAACTCAGCAGAGCATTGGCAGGGTTTGACTGGCAAAGCATTTCCAGAGAAAATTTAAGTAAATCCTATTATTGCAGAAACATGGAATCCAGTATGCTACTTTTGTACCTTACTGCTTATGTTGCTGGCCGATGAGTGGCTTTTTTTCTAGTCTTCAGAAATGTTATTTGAAATCCCTAGAGTATTTACTACTTAAAACTAAATTTTCTTTTACTGTTTAAAGGGTTTAATCTTGTTTTATGTTATTTTTGTTATGTGTTAAACCAGCAGCCCATCCAGTAAACTGTCCCCATTGGAATTCCCCTTCAAGCTAGGCTCATAGATTGATTTTTGAAGCAATTAAGGAGGGTTTTTTTTTGTTTTATGAAAAGTGCTATCTAATTGTATAAGGTTAAAAGATCTGAGCAGCCTAAAGACAAAATTAATTATGAATCTGCCTGCTGCTAATGAAACAGCTAGTATCACATATTTTAAGGTACTGTAGATAGCTTATGATCTGTGATTTAATTGGCTATTACAAGATATACGTCATGGATCATCTCTGCCAAGTAGAGCCGTCATTATCCCACCAGTATATACCGGGTTAAACAGTGGTTTTAAACCAGCATAAAGTGATCCAGTACAAAATATAACCTAAAAATGTTTTTAAACATATACAAAAACTAATTTGTTTGGTTTCTGATAGCATTAATATCCTCTGCAGTGGGCATTACCAGTATATAATTTACCTTATTTTTTATTTGCACTGATCTGTCTACATGATTAATTAACCAGCAGGTAATGACTGTGCTTGTGACATTATTGATTATTACTGCCAGTTATGTCAACTGTAGGTCAGTTGGGAAGGGTAGTATTCCAAATGTTTACCTATGACATGAATAATAATACTGATTTAAAGTTGAGTTCCTCCTCTTTGCTTTCTGTATGGAGTCCTGAAGAAGTACTTTGTGTCCTTCAGAGCCTTAACACCACAAACGCCTCTGGCCCTGATGCTCTGGATATTGTCTGATTCTGATCAAAACAGCAGGCAAGGCAATTGCATCACTGTGTGTTGACTGGTTTAATATTTTGCTGATCACAGGAAATTTCCTTGAACCTGGAAAGCAGCCAAAGTCGCACTGCATATAAAACAGTTATAGTTGTGTGATAGGGATGTACTGCACCACTACCTTGTTGCCAAACTTAGAAAAAGTAGGAATATGAAGTAATACTGTCAGGATGTGACTGATGTATAAAGGAGTGAAGGTCCAAACAGGTTGTTAAAATAAACACCCCTATACCAGCAATGGTATGGGGTAAAGCAGCGGTTTTCAGTCCCAAACGAGTAATCAGGAGATCAGT
>JAGXEW010000890.1:0-43444 GCA_030684275.1 Acipenser oxyrinchus oxyrinchus | reverse complement strand
AACATAACACTACTTGTTAATTACTACCTGTCAAAATGTAATCTAAACAAAATCCATTTCATAAACAACAATCAACAATTTGACATAAAGGTAACTAGCCTTGGGCTGCATTCTTACAATGTATGCCTTGTTTGAAAACGTGGCATTAACCCCACCTCCCTGCTGCTGCACAATATATATAAAGAATATATATATATATATATATATATATATATATATATATATATATATATATATATATATATATATATATATATATATATATATATATATTAGTTTACATAATGTGACAGTAGGTATGTAAGTCTCTAGATGAAAAGAGCTCTGGCCCTTGGGATAGAGCATACCAAAGATACTCTATGCCAGTAGTACTGATTGTGTAGACTCCTATTGTATTAAGTGCCGTTCTACACTTGTGTGGAATGTTAGCAAAAAGTTTAACTAAGAGCAAGTACAAAATACAGGACATTATTCAATTTAGGGACAGTTCAAGTAAGGGCAGATAATAATACGGCGGTAGTTACATCAGGGTTAGTTATGAGTGCAGTGAAAACAGGCACAAAGTAAGGTAGATATATTTCACAGTAAAGACAAATTGAAGTGCAGGATTAAAAACAGATATAACAAGGAGCAATAGTGGGGAGCAGCAAGGTCAGGAGCAGATACGATAAAGCCAGTTAAAGCGCATTTAAGGCAGGGTGTCACATTGTCCAGAAGGTTAGAGTTGAGGTTTTACAAGTGCTGTCTGAATAGGAGTGTCTTGATGATTAGTTTCCTGGCATCAGGGATCCCTTACTGTATCCATGCATTGTCAATCTGAGTAGAGTGCTGTGTGCTCTGTGAACACACCCCGTCACTGTGAATCTACTCTTCCACTCACCGCTAGAATCTCACCCGGGACATCCTGACTGCAACACATACTATTATTGATTATTCATTTCTAAGCAGACGCCCTTATCCAGGGTGACTTACATTTGTTACAATTATATCACATTATGTTTTACATACAATTCACCATTTATACAGCTGGGTTTTACTGGAGCGATCTAGGTAAAGTACCTTGCTCAAGGGTACAGCAGCAGTGTCTCCCAACTGGGATTGAAGAGTCCAGAGCCCTAACCACTACTCCACACTGCTGCCCAGTAAATAACAAAAATAAATTAATCCACAGAGTTCCATTCCATTCCCTTAATCCTTTATACATGCAGTCTCATTCCTGGGGATGCCTGCTGCCATGCACAAAGGGATTAGATATTTGCCAAGGTTTCTTCTATAAAAGTTGTATAATAAACTATATAGCAGGGGTCTCCAACCCTGGTCCTGGAGAGCCCCTATCCAGCAGGTTTTATAGATAACCAATAAATCATCAATTTATAAACACCTGGAACTATTTTGTTGTGATCAATTAAGCAGGTGATTTGTGAAATGAACAATTAGAGGGTCATGGTGAGCTGCAGTCTAACCCAGCAGACACAGGGTGCAAGGCAGGACTACACCCTGGATGGGACGCCAGTCCATCACAGGGCACACACACACACACTCACACAGAGGTGCGATTTAGAGTGAACAGCATGTCTTTGGACTGTGGGAGGAAACCGAGGTACCTGGAGAAAACCCACGTGAACACGGGAGAGAACATGCAAACTCCAAACAGACAGACCCCTAGGCTGGAATTGAACCCAGGACCCTGGCGCTGTGAGGCAGGAACACTAACCACCACGCCACCGTGCAGCCCCATGTGTTCCAGTATTTTGAAATTGGTGATTTAGGGTGACCTACAAAACGTACTGGATAGGGGCTCTCCATGACCAGGATTGGAGACCACTGCTATATAGCATAGGAGTGTCTTTGCATGAGCTTTGGGTGGGCAACTCCAGAGGGGCCGTCACATTGGCCCTGACATCGCCCTGCAGTGACCCCTGCTGGCCAGGAACTCAAGAGCAGAGGTCAGTGAGGCGGCTCCCCGACATCCACTCTCAAGTTCCTTAGTGAATAAGGGAGCTGGCTTGGCTGGTGGAATCGGAGGACACCCACAGAAACACAATTGGGAAGAAAATTGAGGGATAAAAAACTAAAAATAATCAGGCACTCAATATTTAAAAAATAGCACCAGCAATTCAATAGTGTAATTTATAGTTGTAGTTGTGTGAAACCAATTAGACACTCACCTTTCATGCAACTTCTACCTGCAGCTCTTCATTGGACTGTAAAACAGACAGGACATCTACATTAGAGGGGCACTGGCTATTCTGTAAACATAAAGGAAGACACGCTTATTGTATGAATGTACATTCAAGCATACTGGTATACTGATATACTGCTAATCATTGGTCTTTCTTATTAATACAATGAATGCACCTGTTTTTGGGAGCACAGCAGTTGCTGTATCCGGAGATAGCCTTTTATTGAAGACGTGATCGTTGTTTTGTTTTTGTAATGTAAACTACTCAGCCTGGCCAGGCCGCACCTCTTCTTTAAGAGTAAAGGTGCACTTCTCAGATTGTCCTGGAGTCCACCCTCCCACGTCACACAGAACAGAGGCGTGGCAGTCATCTTTGAGGGCGTCTTCGTCACACAGGCTGAGCTCCAGCACATTCTAATGGGAGGAGAGGATGAGGATGCTTTGTTTCCTTCAGTACAAACACAGTGAAGTGTAATAAAGCACAGTGGAAGCATATTGGAAAGCATAGGTAAGCACCGGAATGAATAGCAAGGCACAGTAAGGTATATTATTGAACATGGAAAAACACAGCAAACTATAGTACATGCAGAACATAACCAAGGGAAAAGTACACATGTATATTGGTGCTACATAGACTTAAAATAAAATAGTGCAAGTATGTCATAATATAATGACAGTTATCTCATAACAACGAAAGTAAAACTACTTGAAAGATACTTGCAGTATCTCAAAATAACAACATAATTATCTCATGAAAACGGAAGCCTTTACTTCTGTTTTTGTGAGATAACTGTGTCATTATTTCAAGAAATACATATTAAAGTCTATATTACAATTGTTTTGAAGACCTTGTCTCAGTGCTGCAACTCAAGCACATGTGTCCTCTGAAGCGAAGTTCTGTCACCCGACCTCCTTTTTTCAAACGGCAAGCCAACAGTGAAGTCAACCAGAGCTATTGTGTCGGAGGAAACGCAGTTCTGCAGACAACTCAGCTAACTCGCAGGCGCCCGCCACCACAGGAGTCGCTAGAGCTGCGTTGAGGCAAGGATTACCCAGCCGACTCAAACCCTCCCTACCCGAGCCGCTTGGATAATTGTGCACCGCCCCAGGGAACTCCCCACAGTTGTTTTTAAGCTATATTTCAGTCCTCAACCGCAAGAGGCTGAGAGCCACCTCACGAAACAATCACCCCACTGTGTTATATTAATCATCTCAATTAGGCATTCTATTACTACAAAGTATGTGCATTGACAGGTTGATTAACAGAGCGGACGTAGTATTAACAGATGTAGTTGAATAAAATGCGGTTTCCTTTTGCATTGATCTGGTTTATAGACAGTTTTTCAGAAACAGAAAGTTTTAACAGTTTGTTTATTGTGTCAACTGTGCTGTGCTCCTCTTGTGCTCGGTATATTAATTCTGCGACTATTACATGTTTGATGGACTCTCTACATCTTTGAAACCACTGTAACATATTTACTAGTCCCTTGTCATGCGTCACAATACAGAGTTGAGATTTTAAAGCATATCTTTCCTATCTTCAGCCATTTCTAGAGCTCCAACCTTTAATGAGTTAAGGAGTAAGGATAGTCGACCCACAAACTATATGTGTTCCTGGTAAATTAAAGCATTTAAATACATTTATTTACACATTCTCAGAAATATTTTTAAATAAACTGTATAACTAACACAGAGATGCATGATTAAATAAATGTAAACCGCTACATGTACACCTCTCTGTTAATCAACCTGCCAATACGTGTACTTAGTGGTAACAGAATGACTAACTGAGATGGGATGATTGTTAATGATTGCACAATCAGTTGCTGAATGAGTAGGCTATATCAGCATCTTGTGGCTGGAGGACTGAAATACAGTTTAAAAACCAAATAGCAAAAACGCATGGCTCTAGTAATAACGACATACTCCCCAATTATGCACCAATATGCTTCTGTAGAAAAGGTGAAACTGCAAAAATACCAGAATTAACTTTTATAAGGGGTGATGCAGAAAGAGACTTCTTTGAAAACAGTAGACAGGCAAACTAAAAGGCAAACTAAACTTTGCAAATGCACAGAGCACTGCACGACTATTGAGACGGGATCGGCAAATTTTGCCCAACATGTGCTGCAAGTCGAAATTGCAGGATAAGCAGCTGAAAGGTTAAAACAAACTAAGCACTAAAACAACATCCTGCTGCAACATGGACCGAAGCAGCAGACACCCCAGTCCAGCCCCGCTGCTCACCTTGACTCCGCTGCAGAGGCTTATCGGAAGACATGGTCCCAGACAGGGTCCCTGCTGTTAGGCACAGTGTGAGTGCGCTGGGGCTGGCGGGAGGCTGTGGGGAGGTGAGCCTGCACATAGCAATCCGACTTCGACACTGTGGAGCAACAAACAGCATGCAAGACAGCTTGGAATGTCCTTGTACAATGTGTTAAGCAAACCCACTCACCAGCATTTACAACAAAAACATTGGTAAAGTAGTAGGACAGAACATGTACAAAAAGGTTTGCGCAAGCTGGGGTCCACCACAGGGCGAGGTGAAACACAGCACCGATACTGCTGTACAAAAGAGCCTTTGTTTGGAGCGTATCAGGCTTATGTCTTACGACATCTACAGCCCGGACCCCATGCACGCTACAGTACTTTAAAAGCAAAATGTATAACTTAACACATTTTAAATATATTACAAATCTATTACACATGTATGCAAAAGACATTACTGAATACTATTGGGAAGCAATTTTTTTTTTTTGCGTGTGTTACATGTTCTCATATGTTGCTGCAACTGTTTAAGTAAGGTGTGTGCACACTATTAAATTGCAGTCTGCAGTGCTCTGTTTGTTTCCAAGATGGCTTCAGAAGAACTTGACTGCAATTTAATAGTGTACAAAAATAAAATAAAAACAAAACACAAACCTTACTTAAACAGTTGTCGCATATGGGAGCATGTACCACACACAAAAACAACTTGAATTCCCTTTTAAACCCAATCATTGAGTCAAGTAACTTAGTAAGGAGCTTGTGTAAAACAAAACCCAGAAGACCCTATAACTTCCCAGGACCAGGGTTGGCTACCCTAGAGTTAGATATCTAAATATTGGAAGTTGCTCTGTGAACGCTCATGTAAATCATCTGTAGACTGTTGTGTGCATGATCACTGTGTATCAAAGAATCAGGCTTCTGTACATGGACACAATTCAAAGTTGAGCGTGATGTACACAGCCAAGAAATAATTAACTTTTAAGTAATAAGAATTTGTTACTTGTGATGAACAATTTTTCCATCAGAACCATTTGATGAAACCTATGAAGGCAGGAATTAAATGTTAGCTTGCGTGGTTCAGGGGTGTGGGGCTGGGGGCTTCTAATTTTCTAATATCCTGTTAATTAGTATATATTTTCTATTTAAGCCCTGATCACTTGCACCTTTGCTGTCTCGTGTTTTTCTTTTTGTAGCAAACGCTCAGACGCCGTCATTTCGTGCTCCACCGCTAATCTCTACACTTCATTGCCTCGCTCACTGCAGGTCATTTCTCTCACAGCGCTGCCAAGATATTATCAATCATTTTCCTACCTGCTCAGGTGATCTTTCTTTTCACTCAGCTTCTCTTTTCGGCTTCAAGAGCTCCAACGTTAGTCTTTCCTGCTTTATCCAGTCTCCACCTCAGCAACAGCGCCGTCCAAACCGCAGCTTCATTACTCAACTCTGCAACTTTATCAGAAAGACTGGTCCTCCGCTAAACTTTCAAGGTCCTTCGACAAGACATCGACATTCCCTTACTTTAGCTCTATTAAATCCACCACGAAGCTTTGTCTGCGGAATCTCTCGTTACTCCTCGCCCGCAATCAGACGCCCCTCCCCGCTCCCACAGAGCCAGCTCAATTTACCATCAAAAGATCCTGCCCTGGACCTCCATCAGCTGCGTTCAACGTTTTAAAGACGTATCCAGCCCATTACAAACTCCATTTCAACCAGTGGCGGTGTCATGGCAAATTTCGCCCCTGCCAAATTTCGCCCCGAGTCATGTGACATATTAACGCACGAGTCACGTGGCGATTAGGTTTCGTGACGCGGAGAGGATAGGGTAAAACATCTCGGCGTTTTACTTACTGAAAGTTACGTTTTCTTTTTATTGGCATTTATTCGTATTATATTTATTTTTATATTTATCAATGTTTTTTGTATCATAAATGGTTGTATTTTATTTGATTGCTCTTCACGTGATTACATAAGAGCTTTTGCAGTAAATATAAAATACATGAAATATTGTTTATTTATATATATATATATATATATATAATGCTAAATAAATAACAATAATAATAAAGTAGAACAGCTTAAATGATCACAACTGTAACGCATAAGCGTTATATTAAAATTGTAACTTTTCAAATAAAAAAATGTTTATAACAAACAATAAGTTAGAAGTAGAGTCTAGTAATAATTTCTACACATTTGTGGGTAGACATGTTGATGTTTATAGTCTTGCTGTACTTATGGCTCACAATCAGGGAGTTGTCATGGTTACACATACAGTTGCAGACAAACTTATTGACACCCTTAACTAAAGATCATTCAAGACGCTTTTTAATTTTTTAATTTGAATTAAGGTCGCGTATAAGCCTTTCGTGTTTAGATGACTTTGTATAGTTATTTCATACACTGTTTCTTTAAATCCTTGGCTGTTAATGGTGGATTTTTGCGAGCTGCTCGAACAATTCTTTATGCTATAGTCGTAATTTTCCTGGGATGTCCACTTCTTTCCATCCTTTCAGTTGAATTAGTCTTCAGATACTTCTTGATTATTGTGGATTTTTGTATTACAATTTTTCCCCACAGCGCTCTTTATCGATTCCCCTGCTGCTGTAGTAGTTACTGTAACAAGTGCTTTTCTCACATCTAGATCCAACTCCTTTGTTTTGACCATGCTGTGCTAAGTGCACAAACTACTTTGCTTCAGTTTCTGTGCATGTTTTACAGCTAATGTTTGTTTTTTTTATAATATTGCTAAATTGATAAGTAGTGGTTTCTAATTGATGAATAGTGTTAATAGCGACTACCTCAATTAAGACAAACCTTAACTTACAGACTTTAATTGAAAATGTGCCAATAAGTTTGTGATCAACAAATATTGTTATTTACTCCAATAAGGCAGTATGATTAATATAGGTTATACAGTAGCTTCTGTGTATATTGTGAGAAATATTTAGGGAATGTCAAAAATGAAAGGAATGAACAGGTCAAAAGATTTAATCTTTAGCATTATTCATGCATGGTCTTGCACTAAATCTGCAAACAAATTTCTCTTAAAATGAAGTAATACACCCTCATGGTATGTGTTGCCGCTTCCTACAGTGTTTGTCAGATCATTGGCATCATCCTGGAATGGAGCCTGGCATTTCTCAAAGCAGGTCTGCAGATTGGTTGTTGTTCCTTTGTTATCAGTAATACTGTATATGCATTTGTTAAATATGTATGAAGCCATATTATATCATATGCTATAAAATAAGAATGTTTCTTCCATAACTTCGAACACTCAAAAGTACAAATTTGGAACTAGAAGCAATGTGATTGTTAACCACTACATATTGTCCCTGACTTTAGTGTGTATAATTCAGGCTCTTAACTAATGAAGCATACAGGATGTCAGATTTGTGTAAATTCTAGTGTAGAAGTCAATGTAGATCCGAGTTGTCCAGTCTTAGTGCTGGGGAACCCTTAACAGAGCACTGCATGGCGAGCAGAAATCTGAACTCAATCATTTTAGTGAGTTGTGTATCAGGTGTAGTAGTCAGAACCAGAAAGACATTCACAAAAAGGCACAACATGTTGAAAAATGTAACAAACTTTTTTTCTGTATTCTTCACAATAAAACAAGTACATGATCAGATTGCATATTTCCATTGTAACGTGCTATCCAGGACTTAATGCGTAAGCATTCGTGAAAAAAAAAAACCTATACTGCAGGTCAGCTTTGGTAAAAGCCCCTCACCACGTCAAGGTCCTGACCTATGGAGTGGGGTGTTAGGAGCAGGTTTAACAGAACTTTAAAATGCCTTCTCACATAACCCACAATAAAGAGGCTGCCTGTCTAAAAATGACATTGCCAATTTATAGTGACATGTGTTATCAGTAAATCATATGGACATTTCATACTTAACTTCTTTGCACTAGCCATGGAACCATTCGCCACACCTCCCGCATTCCACCATCAGCGCCAGTGCAATCCTGTATGGTCTCCTGCATGTGCAGTAGACCTCAGACCTCCACATCACAGAAATGTACCTCTGGGAGGGGGTTCTCTCACAGCTCAGGAAAGGAGTAAGAGATCCATCTACAAAACAAGAAATGTGCTTTTGATCATAACATAACTTACCTGGATCTCCACCCATGCAGAGTGTGAGGCTGTTTGCGATGGTAAACAGTCCACAGTCACTCCTCCCTGCTGCTGCTGTACATGTGGCCACCCGATCCGAACTGTCTTTCCACTGTACTGCAGCAGTGATACGACCTGGGAACGGAAATCATGCTTATTATTAATTCCCAAAGAGTCAAACACATTTAAAGTACCTTCCTCACAGCCTGTGTTACTTACCGTGACCCAGTGATTGCCAGACACATTGAGAATCTGTACAAATCCCTGAGCCGGTGAGCTGAAGGAAGTCAGCTGTGTCAGGCTGGTGACAGCATACAAACCTCCCACCTGTGGGTACGGTCTACATAGTAGAGCCTGGCTGTGGTCCATCACCTCATCACCCAGCCATGTGTGTTGTCCCAACAGAATGTTCTGGACGCTTCTAAGGTTCCCCAGCAGTAACGGTGGTGCTGGCTGTCCCCGCTGAACCCCCATTACAAGTGAAATATTGTAAAAGTTTCAAGTGCACATTATATTAATATAAACAGTAAAACGTATGGTTTCTAATGTCTACAACACTATGTCACCATGAACCATCCAATTGCCAGGTTACAGTGTTTGCTTATTTTTGCTTAATGCTCATCAGTGAACAATCACATGAGTATTTAGTATCTTAGGGTTACCTGGTCATTTCTTAGACTCCTACGTTATTCAGTTTTCTATTACTAACATTTCTGCGATTAGTTATTTAAAAATTCCAAATTCCAAATACCAAATTCCAAATTGTGTGTGTGTGTATAGAGAGAGATTTGTTTTATCTTTTAAACCTTTTTAAATAAATGATACGTGTGTGTGTGCACACACACACACACACACACACACACACACACACACACACACACACACACACACACACACACACACACACGTTTATCATTTATTTAAATGTCTATGTACGTCTTCAAAAATACAGGACGGCTTCAATAACTTATAATGTATTAATATTAATTTTCGATATTTCTCTATTTTTTTACCTTTCAAAACGAATACCCCTCATCTTCTTTGGTGGCTTTTTCTGGATACTTAACTGTGCTGAGTTAGCGATATACTGCTCTCAAATTTGTACTGTAAAAGATAAATTATTTGATCACAATTGTATGACGGCGTCAATGAACTCCAACTGTCAGTCTCAAGACGTGGAGCAAAAGCAGTGACGCGCATAGCAACAGAACGCTGACATGTCACATGACTCAGGGGGGGCGGCTCTTTTGTACCGCGGTATCGGCGCTATGCGTCAGTGCGAGAGGTCCCGGGTTCGCGCGCACGCCCTCCGCCTGTGTGTG
The DNA here is from genome assembly GCA_030684275.1 of Acipenser oxyrinchus oxyrinchus. NCBI lineage: Eukaryota > Metazoa > Chordata > Actinopteri > Acipenseriformes > Acipenseridae > Acipenser > Acipenser oxyrinchus. Next base: position 33,558 of record JAGXEW010000890.1, on the reverse strand, counting down.
GATTGTCTCGCCCTGTGTGATGCGCCTGCCTGCGGGAACCAGGATCGCTACTATATATATATATATATATGTGAAGTGTAGGTGCTTTGTTGATTATACGAGCACTGCTACTGTACTTCACATTTTCAATGTATTATGGCTGCAGCTGTCCTATGTAACAGGTGTTGAATCCACATCTGTTCATCTTCCAGGGACAGGTTTCCTGTGAGCCATTGTACTGCAAGCACATGTGCATAATGAAGCTCTTAAGAACAGGTTAGAGGCTTCTATACCTGTCCTGTTCTGTGAAAAACAGGGAGTGTTCCACGCTATGGAGCGACTGGAAAAGGAGTGCATGTATTAAAACAATCTGGAAGCACTGGTTTAACTTGCTGGGGTGACTAAACTTTTATTAGGTCATTGACTCACGCAAAGTGGCTCAAAGGATAATATAAAACAATTAATCTCTCAGCCAATTAAAACACTGAATTCATTAAGATGCCAATACATCTTTAAGGGAATTTTTCTGATCTTTCCTCTTTGAAATTGAATATGTTGTCATAATTTAATTGGTTAATTTATTATAATCTTCTATATTTTTATTTATTATTTTCAGAATCCAGTGGACAGTATACTGTGACTCAGACTCCAGCAGTGAAATCTGTTCTCCCAGGAGACACAGTCGCTCTGAGCTGTAAAGTCAGCAGCGCAGTGTACAGTAACAACCAACTAGCCTGGTACCAACAGAAACCTGGAGAAGATCCCACACTCCTGATCTATACTACAAGTACCCTTCAGTTTGGGATCCCAACTTGTTTCAGTGGCAGTGGATCTGGGACTTACTTCTCTCTGACCATCAGTGGAGTCCAGGCTGAAGATGCAGGAGATTACTACTGTCAGAGAAGCAGTAGCTGGGTGTTCACACAGTGCTACACACCCGTACAAAAACCTCCCTCAGCAGGAATGCAGGTGAACATTGTTCATTTTCTGATACTTAAATACAAGCTGAAAATAAAGCATAAGTATAAGAAAATAAAGTAAACCAAACATTTTGCTTCTCTTTCAGTAAATGTATATATAAATAAATTGCATATTTAACTTCAAATTGTATTATTGACTTTTTTCATTTTACTCTTTTTTTATGATTCCACTTCATCAGCGACACATTCTATATACAAACAGAATGATGTTTATTTTTTGAAAACAATTGAACTGTATGCATATTGAGATTGATTTATTTATGATCCACTGGACAACATATTAAAAAAGAAGTTCAGCAAACAGCAAAGCCCAGTATTGCAGTGATGTGTAGTTACACTTTCTGTCTCTGTGGAGTCCAGCTGGATATTTTTCATTGTGTCAATCTGATGTGTTTTAATGTATTTTGAAAACTAATATTAATACATAAATGGATAACATTGAACTTTAACATATTGTTAAGATGAAAATCAAGACCCAAATTACTGTTAATTACAATGAACAAACCATGTCTTCTTTTCAAATAGAATTTTACACTTTATTCTTAATTACTGAAATAAATGTTAATACTAGATTGATATACCTCAGATTATAACTTATAATAAAAATAATGTATCTAAATTTAAATAAAAATAAATAAATGAGGAATTCATACCCTTCTGAGTGAATTCTTATTTTTTTATTAAGGAGCAGCACATCAGCGTTATTGAAGGCAGTTTATTCTTCATTGTCTTGCCTCCTGTGTCATCCTTGTTACCCACCTGGTCTCCTTCATTCCTTATGTGTGCAGCAGCTCCTGGCACACATGTCTCAACACTTATGGGCCAGTTCATTCTGAACAGGCAGATTTCTAATGCCCCTCCTAGAGAGCAGGAAAGCACTGAGAGGCTAAACATAAAACTACAGGAAGGATAATCTAACTGTACTGTGAGTCACCCAACCCTATCAAGTCCCACCTGTGTTCACAGCTCAGATCTCATAGAACTGTCTGTGACACTTATTGAAACAGAAGTGCAGCACTTAGAACACATATACAAATAGAACTAATCCACCCTTCTATTAAACTGTGAACTTTGTGTTTGATTGAATCCCTCTCTGTGTTTGTACAGCCTGGAAACAGGCATCAGTGCCCTGCCAAGCTGCACACACTGCCATCATTCACACTGACCACAAGAGGGAGCCAGAGCACCACTGCTGTCCATAATGTAATAGCACAGTAATAAGACAATTGAAATAGGCAGCATTACCTCCCCAGTCAGCCCAGTTCTCGCATTGTTAACACAAGGCTCATCACACCCAGTCATCTAAACACTGCAGTGGGGTCTGTGTCTGGAGGAAGGAGCTGCTCACAGTGATGCATGCTGGGAAACACTGACTCTAATATCTCATATATTAATTTCCCTTTGATTCCAGTAATTCCAGATTCCATTCTGGTTATTACACCAGAATTGCATAGGCCTACTGAAGGCTTTTCTTAAGTTAAAGTTTGTACTAATCATGGGATTATGAAATAGAGCTTTTGTTAAACAAAGCAAGGACCACACTAACTAGTGCTGAATAGTTACCCACAACATAGAAATGTTTGGAAATAAGTACACTCGTAAATGCAGCATGGTGGAAAATAAAGCTGCCTCTTTTTGGCGAGCTCATTTCAAACAAGAAAACATGACATTGTTTCCAGTTCATTCGTATGCACACACATTTACACAGACACAGCACAAGCACAAACATGAGGCTTCCAAATTAAAACACAGACATAACCAAACACCAACAGTGCTCTGCGTTTGACAACAAACCTGCACCCATCAAATGTTTGTACCATCAATACAGAATTAATAAGGTATGACATTTTACAGGTCTGAGATTTTGACAAACTTCCAAGCTGATGTTGAAATGTTGACGGTTTTGTGCAATAAGACATTGCCATTAATGTTTGTGGAACTGAAGCGTGCGATTGAACAAGTGAAATGAATGCAGATTTCCATGTCTGAGGTGGGAAATGCATGTTTTGTTTCATTTGCAGAAATGTCCCGTAGTTCATTTTGGAGTGGTGCATGGTATGGGAAATACATTACCATGCTGAAAGCCTCTGCCGCAGGTTTGAAGTGACGCTGGGCACCGTGGCTTAGATGGGCAAAACGTAACTGACGGAACTTAGAGCAGAAAATGTGTGTTTCTTGATTTCAAACAGTACTACCTAAAGTGAGATTGGCCAAACTAATGTAGTTTTACCCATGGATAATCCTAGCATGCATATATTCAAGAAAATATGAAATTAGAAATAATCAGTGAATATTTTGATTAAAACAAAGTCATTTTATTTTGGTATCTGACGTATCATAAAATTTAACATTTTAAAATGTTATTATTGCCGTTACTACTTTTACAATGTTTGGAAAGATTTGACCTGTTAATAATAATAATAGTAATAATAATTATGGATTTTATTTTTTTAGCTATGTTTGTTAGACTAAAACATTGCCAAAATTCCGAGGAATCTATAGGAGGGTTCTATACAGTGGTTTTGCAGAAGTATTCACCCCTACCAATAATGTCACATTTTGTTGAATTACAAATAATGTCTGCACAGTTTTTCAAACAAGCTTTTTGTATTCAGAGCTGTAGTGGTTAAACTGAACACTGCTGTATGAGTAGGAGGTTAAAAGTCAGCAAAACTTGCAAAGAAAATGTACAGAATGAAATTTACTGGTTGTATAAGTATTCAGCCCCTTAAGTCAGTACTTGGTAGAAGCACCTTTTGCAGTTACAATTGCTTTCATACATGTCAAGTCTCAAGGTTTACCCGTGAAACTCACGGTTTCTCACTATTTGAGAGTCTCACGGCCGTGCAATGGATTCTCATGTTTGTGCATAAGTTTGTTATTGTTTGTGAGGCTGCGAAACCCTTTATACATGACACAGCGGTAAATCCAATACAACTGTCCAAGTGTATTATTTCATTTGGGGAGTTCACCATGAAGAGGTGTACTTTACCATTCTATATTCCTGTAGCAAACTCCCCCCTTACTCCAAAGATAGAATTGCCTTGTTACTGAGTTTTTCTGCTGAGCCTTCTGTGTTTCTGTACACAACACGTCATTACTCGGAGAGAGACGAAGGAGAGGCTGTGAGACTGTCACTGTCTCATTCACACAGAAATTACCACAGAAATAAGAGAAACGGACATCAATGAGAATTTAATTATTACAGTTGAAAAATATAATGTTCTTTATGATGCCAGTGTCAGTGGGTATAAAGACAATACAAAGAAAGACGCCATATGGTAAGAAATAACAAAACAATTGGAAATGGATGGTCTATCTCTCTTTATTTCACCTTAATTTTAGTCAAAGTGACAGGGCACGGCACACTGGTTTCGTATTTCTGTAAAATGATGCATTTTTGTTTTAATAATGTTGACCAATAATAACAATCACATTCACAAACTAACTGAAGATTGTATTAAAACTTAAAATCAATAAAAACTTATATTAAACGAATCTGTGTAGATGTATTATTTTTTAATGATTTACATGTTAAACCAGATCACATAAATTGCTCCAGTTCTGATAAGTTTGTTGGGGATCGTCGATGGACTGCAATCTTCAAGTCTCGCCATAAATTTTCGATTGGATTCAAGTCAGGATTTTGACTGGGCCACTCAAGAACATTAATTCTCTTATTCAACCACTCCAGTGAGACTTTGGCTTTGTGCTTCAGGTCATTATCCTGCTGAAATGTGAATTTCCTCCCCAGTTTCAGAGTCTTGGCTGACTCAAACAGGTTTTCCTCAGGGAGTCGTCTGTACTTTGCACCATCCATTCTCCCCTCTATCCTGACAAGCTTCCCACTCCCTGCTGAAGAGAATCATCCCCATGACATGTTGCTGCCACCACCATGCTTGACAGGTGGGATGGTGTTGACTGGGTGATATGCCGTGTTGGGCTTGCGCCAGACGTAATGCTTGGAATTTTGAGCGAAAAGTTCAATTTTTGTCTCGTCTGACCACAAAACCTTTTTCCACATGTCTGCAGTATCATCTACATGCTTTTTCGCAAAATCCATACGTGCTTTAAGATGATGCTTTTTGAGTAATGGCTTCTTTCTTGCCACCCGTCCATACAGGCCAGCTTTGTGTAGGGACCGGCTTATTGTTGATGTGTGAACGCTGACTCCCATCTCAGACACAGAACTTTGCAGATCTCTCAAGGTCATTGTTGGCTTCAGAGTGACATCCCGAACCAGTTTCCTGCTTGCCCGGTTGCTCAGTTTTGGGAGGACGACCTGATCTGGGTAGTGTCTGGCTATGATGCATCTTCCACTTCTTAATGATGTCCTTCACTGTCCTGAGAGGGATAATCAGCGCCTTTGAAATTTTCTTGTACCCTTCTCCAGCTGTGTGCCTCTCTACCACTTTATCCCTGACTTGTTTCGAAAGCTCCTTGGTCATCATGGTTGCTTTGTTGGATCACTATGGGAGTTGCAGCTTGAAAGTCTTTATATACCTAAGGGAAATTATCTACAAGTTAAACCACTTTGAGTACACACAGGCTGAAACTATTTCACGAATTTGGTGACCTTTCAAACAAATCATTTGCACCTGAGCTAATTTAGGGCTGCAGTAGCAAAGGGGTTGAATACTTATGCAACTGAGATTAATCTGTTTTCTCTGTAATTCTTATTTATATTCTATATGCATTGTTTAACTTTATCAATATGGATTAGTTTGTGTAGATGCTACATGTAAAGTCTAATTTGAAAACGTCGTGGAGTGCGCTCAGCTGCCAACAAAATGTGAAAACTTTGCAGGGGGTGAATACTTCTGCAAACCACTGGATTTGCTTAAAAAATGTCATGTGTAAATGCTTTTTCGGGTTTCCATTCGCTCAATTTATTTTACTTTAGAAAACCTGGCTTTCACCTGACGTCATGCAAATGAAGGGGAAAGGTGGGGGTTGCTATGTAAATTAGCTATGTGTAAAGTGCTAAAAGCTCTCTGGTGCACCCTGCTGGAAACAGTATTGATTTTCCACTTCAAGCTGCCCGCATGATAGCTGTGGTATACTGTGCTGTGTCTTGAGGTACCGCAGATTCACCATGGTATCAGGGAAGAATCCACGCAACACACTGCAAGAGGCTGAGCAATGCAGGAGAAAAAAAGAAAGAGAAACTTGCATTCATAATAACAATCTATTTAATATATTACTAATGTGATGTAACACAATCAGAATGCTCAACAACATGATGAACACAGATTTTTGTGAGTTTTTGATCTGAACAAATTGCGATTAGGTGTGACCCTATTTATCAAGCAAGTTTATTCTTTTGTTTTCAGTAAATATTTCTGTATTTAGTCAAATGCACTCCTGTTGTTTAGGTGTCCCCAGTGTCTGCAATTCTGAGAATGTTCTCAAGTCCTGTAAGAGCCTGCAACTGACTTAACTTCTTCACACTAAGTGCAGGAATAGGATTACACATCTGTGTGAATTTTATGGTGTCTTTTAAGGTGTCCTAACTGGCTGAAACTCTTCCCACAAACAGCACACTGATAAGGTTTCTCTCCTGTGTGAATGCGTTGGTGCTTTTAAGGTTTCCTAAGTGATTGAATCTCTTCCCACACTCAGGGCAGTGATAAGGTTTCTCTCCTGTGTGAATGCGTTGGTGCTTTTTAAGGTTTCCTAAGTTACTGAATCTCTTCCCACACTCAGGGCAGTGATAAGGTTTCTCTCCTGTGTGAATGCGTTGGTGCTTTTTAAGGTTTCCTAAGTTACTGAATCTCTTCCCACACTCAGGGCAGTGATAAGGTTTTTCTCCTGTGTGAATGCGCTGGTGGATTTTAAGGTTGCCTAAGTTACTGAATCTCTTCCCACACTCAGGGCAGTGATAAGGTTTCTCTCTTATGTGAATGTGCTGGTGTGAATGAAGATTTCCTAACTGTGTGAAACTCTTATCACTGGTCTGTATGTGGGAAGGTTTCTCTCCTGTGTGACTGCGCTGGTGTCTTTTAAGCAGTGATATATGATTGAAACTCTTCCCACAATCAGCCCAGGAAAACGTTGTCCCTCCTGTGGGATTTCCCTTGTGAGTTTCAGGAGCGTCTAATTGACAGGAACTCTTCCCACCTTTAATAGAATGAGGCAAGGTCTTCAAGTTGCCCTGGGTTTCAGAATTGTTAAAACATGCAGAATGTGGCGTCTCTGTACTCTCCACAGTAAGTGAGTGTCTGTCTTGTAAAGAAGAGATTTTAACTGAGTGAGTTCTCAATGGCTTCACATACTCTTCTTGGGGTGTCGTTTCTCTGTGTTTCTTGCACTGTGGTTTGCCTCTAGAAGAGTTTTTGCACTGGGGTGATGGAGTGGAGTCGTGTTCTCCTTCATCTACTTTAGAAGCTAAAGAAAGAAAGAGAAGAGACAAAGGTTATTGTTATTATTATTTGTTTATTCAGCAGACGCCTTTATCCAAGGCGACTTACAGAGACTAGGGTGCGTGAACTATGCATCAGCTGCAGAGTCACTTACAAATACGTCTCACCCGAAAGACGGAGCACAAGGTGGTAAAGTGACTTGCTCAGGGTCACACAATGAGTCAGTGAGAGAGCCGGGATTTGAACCGGGGACCTCCTTGTTACAAGCCCATTTCTTTAACCACTGGACCACACAGCCTCCTCAGCATTCTTCCACATGCACTGTTCTGAACACAAGTGAATGAGCAGTTCAGTGATTGGTTGCTTGAGATGAGGCGGATTCATTTACCAGTTAGTGTCCCGCAAGTTTCAGTCACAGCAAGAATAAATATCAACATGTCAGCCAAGTGGAAAATGAAAAACATGCTTTTTTAATGTTTAAAATGGAATATTTTAAATCGAGCCAACAGAGAATCATGAAAAATCCTATTTAGTACCTGCATTTTGATAGTACTGCAATTTATCTAATATTGAATTTGTTTTTGATAATTAATAATTCATATAGAAATTCCATTTGCAATCCCACACACTGCACCGTGTCTTTTATTCTAGCTGTATTGAAGACACACGACATGCAGAACTATGTAGGGCTGGAGGGGTTTGGTTTTTCCACAACTCATTTTTATTAATCAAATTTTCTTGTGTAAAATATCTGTAGAGCAAAGATCCGTAAAACTACACTTCCCAGAATCCCCTCCCAGCTGAAACTGATTAGCTGGTCTGCTGTACAGAACACCTCCACAGACGTACTTACTGTACTGTGACAATAATAACACAGCAATGCTTACTGTGAGACACACAAAGTGAAATGTGCTGCTGAGAGCAAACATTACAGTCCTCGGATAGTTGCCATGAGATGAGCTTTTAAAAATGATATTGTATTTGAATAAAGTGTAAGACATAAAACAAGACTCATGTTGGTGATCCTGCTGCATACATTCTCCACAGAAATTCTCTACTGAAATGTTTCTTCTGGTGACCCTGAGCAACCCGACTGGATTTGGCATCACCCAGTGATGGGACATGTGATCCCTGCAGCTCTGTAAAGCTGTGGGAGCAGCACAACTGCAAACAGTCTACCAGGAATGGGGAAAGGCAAAGCTCTAACACAGGGGTGTCCATCCAGACACAGGAGTATCACTTTATATAACTGAACCTGTTCAATGTGGAGTGGAAGGAGCGTGATTGGACACCGCTGATCTCACAGCATTCTAAAGAGGCGTGGCAGCGGCTGCACATCTAGCAGGTGCCTCAGGAGCAAGCACAGTGATGTCCTTGTTGACATAGTGGTTGGGCAGCTCCCCTGGGTTAAAATATGAATCTCAAGCACACTGCTGGTGTTCAGTATCAGGTTCTGCAAGATGAATAGGCAGCTCAGTGCTGCTTGTTTTGTAGGATTACCTCTAAATCCCAGTTCACATTCAGATGGAGAATCATCACACAGGTTGGATCCCAGCTTGTTGTTCTCCTCAAGTGTACAGACATGATTTTCATGAGGAAGTTCCTCTGCGATGGGGACACATTCCTGCTCTATGAATTCCTCTTTAATAGGAACACATTCCTGTTGAGGGACCTCTTCATCTTTAACAAATGTCTGCTCTGTAACCTGCATTAGACTTGCACAGCACTCCTGCTCAAAGGACTCCTCTTGTGTGTAAACTGCTTCTATCTTTGACCCCTCCTGTGCTTCAGATTCAGGGATAGCGTGGCTCTCTTTGGGATCTGTGGGAAACAAAACTGTATACAATTAGATCTCTTACTAGCTAGGTTTGTTAGTTGCTTTGATCAGGGATTTCAAGTTACTGTTCCTCAGTTATTTCGTATAGGGGTGAGCTGGTATAATAGTTTGGTGGTTTAGGTACATGATGGCATTGATACCATTCCTGTTATTCTACATTGCAATTATCGGTTAACGCTGTGTTTGTGTTCCTATGAACAAAGTGAAGGAAAAGGCATTTTCATATGAACATCTTTTTATTCTACGTCCTGTACAAAACAAGACTCAGTGCTGCTGGGCTTTCTCACCTCCTGTAGCCTCACACTGGAGCATTGCATCCACTTCAACCTCCCTGTCAATCACCATCATGACCGCCGTTCTGCCTTTGCATTGTTCTAATGCAAACATCCATTTCTCTACTGCAAACATGCTTAGAAACCAAGCCAGGAGACTTGCAGTCTTAGCAAAGTGTCTGAGGAATGTCTTTTTGTTACCTGATACTGTATTGTGAGAACGGTTTTGAAGTAAACGGTCAACGCAGAATACAAGTTTCAATGTGTCAAATACAATGAGCAGACAAGCGACTGCAGCAGGATAGCCTGCATATTCTCAAAGCAGTTTCATTTAAACATGTGATTTACAGAACTCAAACTTTTTAAAGTGCAGCAATATGTTTTCCCGGGATGCTTAGAACACATCAATGTGATCTGGCAACAAATTCAATCAGCTAAAAAGGAGAGGAAGGAGCTCCATGTGACATTCCTGGATTTGGCTAATGCATATCGTTCAGTACCACATGAACTTCTTTGGGCAGCATTTGATTTTTTCAGTGTACCAATGACAATAACAAATTTAGTGAAAGCCTAATTTGGAGATTTGTAAATTAGTTTTTCAACTTCAGAATTCAGCACTACATGGCAATGCCTAGACGTTGGAATAATGGCAGGATGCACCATTTCTCCACTGGCTTTTACCATGGCAATGGAAGTAATCATCAGGGCATCAAAATGGGTAGTAGGAGGAGAGCGCTTGGCTTCTGGAATGTGACTACCACCAATTCGAGCATACATGGATGACATGACAACCATGACTACAACAGTAGCCTGCACTAATCGGTTATTGGGCAAATTAACCAATAACATTGAATGGGCACGAATGCAATTCAAGCCCACTAAATCAAGGAGCATCTCTATAATTAAAGGTAAAGTAGTAGATAAAAAGTTCTTCATTAATGGTGAGGCAATACCAACAGTGTCTGAGAAGCCAGTGAAGAGTCTTGGGAGATGGTACGACGGGGATTTAAAGGACACAGTTCGTGTGGGAGAAGTTAGACAACAAGCAGTGGAAGGGTCGAAGAACATAGACAGCAGTGCTTTACCACTAAAACTCTGGTGCTTTCAGTTTGGTCTACTGCCAAGGTTGCTGTGGCCACTGACTGTGTATGAGGTTTCTTTGACAACAGTAGAGAAACTGGAAGCCTTAATCAGTTCATACATCAGGAAATGGTTGGGAGTTCCACGCTGCCTCTGTAGAGTGGGACTTTATGGTAAAGGAATACTGCAGCTACCAGCATCTGCTCTAACCGAGGAGTTTAAGTGCGCCAAGGTCAGACTGGTAATGACATTAGTAGAGTCACGCGACAAATGCGTAAGGGAAGCAGCACCTGTGCTGAAAACTGGAAGAAGGTGGGTGGCAAAGAAAGCTGTGGAGGATGCAAAGGCTGCCCTTCGAATTGGTGATATCATGGGGCAAGTTCAGCATGGAAGAGGGGGTCTTGGTCTCAGTTCCGCTCCTCCTGCATGGCACAAGGCAGCCCCAGCTCAACGGAGGAAGATGGTAGTCAACGAGGTGCAAAAGCAGGAGGAGAGGATGAGGTGTATAAAGGCCATTTCCCAGGCCAAGCAGGGAGAATGGATGAGATGGGAGAGTGTGTAACAACGCAAGATTGGCTGGCAAGACCTATGGTCAATGGAAGAGAGTAGGATCAGTTTCCTCATCAGGTCAACATATGATGTTCTCCCATCACCACAGAACCTAAACCTATGGGTAGGAGAGGATCCCTCATGTCCTTTGTGTTCATCACCTGCAACATTAAGGCACATTTTGACAGGATGTAAGGTGACTCTTAGCCAAGGACGGTTTACTTGGCGCCATGACCAGGTGCTGCGATGTTTGGCCTTAGCATTGGAAGACAAGCGTAACATGACCAATAAGTTGCCACCTGTTCCATCAAAACATTATACACAAAAGACAACATTCCTCCGCCCAGGAGAGCAACCACCAAGAAAAGGTGTTAAAGCCAATCCTCGCCCAGGACAACTGGAAGCTGCTAGAGACTGGAAAATGCTGGCAGATGTTGGTCAACGGCTTATTTTTCCACCTGAGATTGCCACCACTAACCTTCGACCAGATATTGTTTGTGGTCTGGATCAGCACGCCTTGTTCACCTGGTAGAGTTAACAGTTCCATGGGAGGATGCTGTAGATGAGGCGTATGAGAGGAAGAAACTGCGGTATGCTCAACTAGCCACTGAAGCGGAACAGTGAGGATGGAGAGTCCGGGTTAACCCAGTAGGGGTGGGTTGTCGAGGATTTGTGGCACACTCTACAACCCGGTTTCTCAGAGACGTCGGATTCAGTGGCCAAGATTTGCGTCGCACAGTGAAGAACTTATCTGAAGCAGCAGAGAGGAGCAGCAACTGGCTGTGGTTGAGACAGAAAGATTCTGGCTGGGGATCTCAAGCACAATAGAAAGAAAGAAACGCTGATGTACAGGTAAGTAAGCTGGGCTGAGTTGAGTGGGGATGGAGGGGGTGATTCTGGGACGCCAGAATCACCGTCGAGCCCTCTTGAGGTGTCGTGGGCTAGTTGACGAAACACCGAGGATGGAAGGTGCCCACTTGAAGACCCCAGAGATGTACTCTACTTAGCTCAATCCAGACGGTTGTCATGCTGATGCGCTGGTGAGACCGCACTGAGGTTGATCCCCGGAGCCAGCATCGCAGCCGTTGTGTGTGCTGATGCGCTAGGGAGGCAAAATAAGCTGATCCCTGGAGTCAGCATTGCACTTCAGCCATCAACACCAGACAGAAGGATTTCTACATCATCATATCGAAGGAAGTGCAAATGGATGGAGACACAGATGGATCACATTAGTTTACTGTAAAGCTACATCTTAGTTGGTGCTTATCTTGGCGAGAGCCGAGTTCAAATCAGCATGAAGTTTTAACATCTACTCTCATGTAATGGAAATCATTTTTGTACAAACTCCACCTGTGTAATAATCATTAGGAACAACATTGGAAGCTTACTTGTGCAACGTCACGTGAACTGTAGATATAAATCCAATAACATACCTTGTAGTATTAAAATACATTTGTAATGGTGTGGATCTCCCTATTGTATGTATCCTGTGCAAACTCATCTCTGCTCTTAAATAATAACCTGTATTAGTAAATGTTTATAAGCAATATGAGCGATTGTTTCCTAATTCTGTTTACCATCATCTGAACAAAGTACTTTATTTATTTTATGGTTATAATTTTTCTAACAAACAAACTGCAGCATCACATTGTTTTGAGCAAATGATATATCTTAATAATAGAGTAATACACACGGTATAGTATAACATATATTGTACAACTATGGTGTTCTTTTAAAGTTTTAAATTTTTAATGTCTTTAAAAAAAATAATAATAATTGCCTTTCAGCTTTTGGTTAGTAAAATACAAAATGCCAAAGTTTAAATCATTGTGAAAGGAAGAAGTGATTTTTTTTGTGTGTGATTTACAGTATTCCAGGTATTTAGTTTTATTTTGTAAGCCTTCATTTTCTAACGGGCATGATTAACTGTATACCGTGATACTAAGATTATCACATTGTGTGCACATTGTACACTGGCCCATCCCTGATTTAATTATGGATAACACACTGTGTCACTTCACGGTTACCCTTTTTACCTCAATAGTGTTTCACTCAATTCCATTTGTTTGTTTGATTTCATGGCTGGTTCACATATATCTTAATTCAGACTTGTGTGTGTGTGTGTGTTAGACCGGCATTTTAAAAGCATTTTCTTTTAGAACGGACCCTTGCTTATACTTTCAATTACAAAATAAAATGTCCATGTCTACAAGGGTACATCATTTTCTGGGGATGTATCTAAAGTTCAAATTGAAGTATATTTTAAAATATCGTAACAAAACCTGCGCTCCCGCCAGAGAATTGGGGTAACACCCATTCGTGGTGTTTTGTCTACTGCTTATATAAATGTTATTCTTTTATCTAGAGACTCAATAAAATGATACAATTCAGTTGACACCTTACTGTGTTGTATTTACTTCCTCCAACTTCAACCTTTAATTGAACTCGTGTAACCACGAGGGTTCAAAATCTTACCTTGAAATATGAAAGGCTGTTTAATGTCTGCATCTGCAGCGTTTATACCCCCTCGCAGGGCTTTCAGCTCGCTCTCTGATATTTCCAATCTCAGCTTCAGGCTTTCATTCTCTCTCTTCACTCCAGACATTTCCACTCTGAATTCAGTGAATTTGCTGCGGACAGCTTCAGTAATCGCGCACACGACGCTGTCTAGAGCCGCTTTCACTGCGGGCTCGACGGTCGAGGCGAGCTCGTCTTGAAACAACGACACGGAGACACTCACCGGCTCCATCTTCACTGGTTTAGTTTGAGACTGGTCTAGCGGAATCCTCTTTTCATTCAGAAACACCGCCTGCGGTTTGTATTTAGTAATATTTATTTTTACTGTAGCCTTCCCATTCAAATATATTCATGACTTCTTCTGGTGTGATAAAGAAAGAACACAAACAACAGGCTTTTCAAGGAGTAACTTTCCTTTCGTGTTTCAGAATCGCGCAGAGCTCTGCTGGAGCTTCAACGCGTTTGTTTCTCAGTAAATCATCTCATTGAAAAGCTCGACTTGTCTGTAGCTGCGACTGACGCGCTCCGCTCTGTGTGTGAAATTCAACACAGAAAAGGGATTCTTTCCTTTTCAGGGAACTCCGTGCAGGTAATAAACAAACACAAAACTCACTAATTATTAGAAAACATTTCATCCCAGCCTAAATACTTTAAACAGCAGGAGACAGCGTGGTGTAAAATCATCACTGACTGCAACCACCTCTCCACACATAAACAAAACAAACCTCTCTATTTCCTGCACTGAAATGAAAGCGTCACTAGCAGAAGGCGGGCCTGGTTGGACCCATCGCGTATTATTGGCTGTAGAAACACTCTATCCCCAGCATGTGAGCCTGATTGGCTGGCCTCCCTGTGGAAGGGCGGGGTGGAGGAGGTTATGAAACTGGATCGCAGAGTTCGCCATGTTGGCTCTTTCAGCGCTGTGTTCGATGCGATGCTCACACTGCGCGAGATCCGAAATGGCGCCAGTTTCGAATGTCTCTGCGTTCTCATGCGCGCGCTCAATTCCAAAGCCGCTGCTGCTGCGCGCGTGGGGTTTGAAAGCTGCTGAGGATTTTACATCATCAGAAAGCAGCGGACAGCGCAGCGAGTTAACATTTCCAACAGCATGCTTTTGACAGCACCTATTAACTTGTGTACTGGTTATATATATGTACTTGAGAAAGATATGTACAACATATCGAAACGTTGGGCATCTGGCTCTTTGAGCTAAACTCTATATGTGTGTGTGTGTGTGTGTGTGTGTGTGTGTGTGTGTGTGTGTGTGTGTGTGTGTGTGTGTGTGTGTGTGTGTGTGTGTGTGTGTGTGTGTGTGTGTGTGTGTGTGTGTGTGTGTGTGTGTGTGTGTGTGTGTGTGCGTGCGTGTGGCTCAACGCTGACTCAACGAATTCCCCGACTCTCAGAGCTGGTGAGCTGATCAACAGAAAGATGGCGACACCCCAAAAATTATGAATGGGATTTAAATGTAGATACTGATACCGCAATCCGCCGTCAAAACGGTAATTGTTAATACGCACACACACATATTATATATATATATATATATATATATATATATATATATATATATATATATATATATATATATATATATATATATATACACACACACACAGAATGATGAAAATGTATTTGACTCTATTCACATCCCCTCACATTTAAAATCCTCCACAGGTTGGGTGCCTCTCAACTCAGATTAAGGTTGATACTGTATAAATGCAGAACCAATCGTTCCAGATGGGTAAGACCATTCATTTTTAAATACATGTAATTCGATTTTTGTATTGGTATTATTTGTATTGAGGCAGGGAGGCTGCAGTTGTTTCTAAGCGACAATGAATCTGGTATAAATTTCTTAGGGTTCGTGTCATACGACTTTGTCTCATCAAAGCTGTCTCTGGTGACGTCGTGGATATTTGGAATCTTTGGTTCTGTCGTTCAGTATTTTCTCAAATAAGACGACAAATTAAGAGCTCAGTTGGTTAGAGTGACAAAAACTTCGATCAGTTAGCCCAGCAAGCTTAGTCGGTAGAACATGAGACTCTTAATTTCAGGGTCGTGGGTTCGAGCCCCACGTTGGGTGTCCTTTTTTAAATACAAATTGTAGATGTTTCTTCGAGGCAACGGAGCAATGTCTGATTCTGTTCACATTGTATACAGTATTGCAACAAAATTACGTTTTGGTCATTGTCATAAAGCAATTGCTATTGTAAAATGCGTGCATCATTTATAGCTTTAACGATATTGAAATAAATGTCACACTATTTACTTAGGACACTCGGGATCCCCAAAATATATAGTCGCCGACTACGCGAACTGGTGGTATAACATCCTTTTGTCAATCGCCTTTTGTCAATCCAGTAAACCTGTGTATTATGAGAAACGTTCAACAGCTCGGAAACACCATAATAGAATCCGATGTCTTTACAAATGCGTTTCCAAACTGTTAAGTTTTCTCCCAAATGCGGTTCTCAACAAATGTTTTTTTTTGGTATTCCTTCCAGAGTAAGTCCAAAAGGCAAACACTGGAACTGGCTGCCTGAAAGTGCAGCGCTTGAACTGCCTCAACAAACGCTTAGCTCTAAAACGTGTACATTGAAAGTCTATTAACATCTTTAACACAATCATCTGTGTTCCAATAGCGGTTAATCCACAGGGTGATCAATAAAGTGACTGTTGGCTTTGTTTAAATATTAACAAGATGTTTTCAGGATTCACGCGTATTCTGAACAAGCACTTCTCGTGATCTTTCCTTGTGATCTCATAACAAACGTAGTGTAACAAACATGTGTTATTTAACTTGATTGTTTTAATATTCCAAATAACATATTACTTTGAAAAACATCTCCGTCGGCCACTGGATCGTGGTCTCAGGCTGGGATGCGGACCATTGAGAACAATATAAACGATCTATTACTGGAAGTAGCTTACATGAGAAATGCCCTCGTTTAACATGCTTGGATGATCGACTTCGGCATTCTCCAACTGCTGATTACATTTTCTAGCACGTTATGAGAACGAATACAACGTTTGACAGTTTCCTTGTAAGTTCCCTTCAAAACATGTTTCACTCTAGAAATGATCCTTGCAAATATAGTCTTAACTTTTATTGGCAGACCGTCGCCCCAAACTGGCAAGCTCTACTTCATATGATACAGTGACTGGGCAACAACGAGGTGTTACATTTACAATACAAACTAACTTGAGACAGCCAAGTCGTTAAAGCATACCTTAAGTTTGTCGTGTGATACAAAAGCAAGTTTTAGCATTTTTGCATTTCCTGCCTCGTCAAACATGCTCGAGCCACAGCACACAGCGCTGCTGCATCGGGACACAGAGGTGGATTTTAAAGCGACTGAATCAACGAGCTGAGGCTACTTTTTGAAGAAATTGAAAACATACCTCTAGTCGAAATATTTGCTATTTAGTTAATTTATTTATTTTTTGAATTTGCAAATGGCAGACTACATTGCCAATAAAAAAAAATAAAACTATAGGACAATCTGAATTGCTCATATCAAGCTGCGATGTTGCCTATGAGAATCGCAAGAATAATTCAAGGGGAATTAGCTCAAATGGTAGAGCGCTCGCTTAGCATGCGAATTTTTGATGTTTGCCGAAACCCGGGATCGAACCAGGGACCTTTAGATCTTCAGTCTAACGCTCGCCCAACTGAGCTATTTCGGCTTGACAACCTGCCATTTGTCGAGATAACATATTTTTTAAAGCAGTTGTAATATAATTACGTACATTTCTAAACAATCCGCTAGTAACATATATAATGTAAAAGCGCTGTAATTTATTTCAGCTCTTATGAAAGACAAGTATCCTTGCACATTATATCATCCTTGATTGTGAAATCTAATATTAATTAATTGCCTTCAGTTAATATTTTAGAAAAACTACTTTGCAAACAGAAGAAAAGCAAGCTAGCAGAGGATGGTTTCGCTCCATCGACCTCTGGGTTATGGGCCCAGCACGCTTCCGCTGCGCTACTCTGCTACAGCTGCCGCGTGACTGAATTACCAAGCAGAAGAAAAAAAAAACTGAACTCATCGTTTTAACCAGCCACACGGCAGTGGCCGGGCCGAACCATGGGACAGTTGCAAATCAGAGATGAACCGTTTTCTTTTCTCCCAAATACGGTATGCAAAGTATGCAACTTTTCTGCCCACTTTGATCACAGGCAGTTTTATCCCCCAGTTTCAGCTGCCAATTCCAATATTCTGTCTCTCTAAAGCATCTTAAATCGTGGAAAGCGCTCTTTGTTTAAAATTACACTGAAGACTTATTTTGTTCGACCAGGCTTACAATTCAATATTTTCTTGTTTTTTAAGTAGATTTTGTGAAGCGCATATGGGGCGCTATAGAAAATATATATGATTAATTGATTGATTGATTGAATGTTAGCCTGCGTTCGGTTTGGCAGGTTTAATTCTTCAAAAGACAACGCCGAAGGGTTTGATAAATGATAAATTTCAGTATCTCCCATATGATATTTATAATGCACAGATCAGTGACGTGCCCAGCCTGGACTCTGGGAGAAGCTCGGAGCTTCAGCCCCTTTTCTATTGGTCTGCTGGAGGTTCAGCACCGGACAGCTCCCTCTGACTCACTCCCTGGGAGAGGCTCAGGGAGGAGAGGAAGGATGAAAGAGAAGATTGAAGCCCTTCAGCATGTATATCTCACACTAACCGACACATAAATAAGATCAACAACAGATTAAGAGAGAATATTTAAAAGAAAAACAGCTAGCTGTATTATCTTTTTTTCTGTAAAAAAAGGAAATCTATTGCTAATAATTATGGAATCTAGTCTCAGATTCCTGGACCTTTTTCTGATACAGAAATCCCGGGACTGGAAACATACAATCCGGGGAATTAGGGAGTCAGGATATTCTGGCCATGAATATATATATATATATATATATATATATATATATATATATATATATATATATATATATATATATATATATATATATATATATATATATATATATATATATATACAGTACTGTGCAAAAGTTTTAGGCAGGTGTGAAAAAATGCTGTAAAGTAAGAATGCTTTCAAAAATAGACATGTTAATAGATTATATTTATCAATTTACTAAATGCAAAGTGAGTGAACAGAAGAAAAATCTAAATCAAATCCATATTTGGTGTGACCACCCTTTGCCTTCAAAACAGCATCAAGCATCAATTCTTCTAGGTACACTTGCACATAGTTTTTGAAGGAACTCGGCAGGTAGGTTGGCCCAAACATCTTGGAGAACTAACCACAGTTCTTCTGTGGATTTAGGCAGCCTCAGTTGCTTCTCTCTCTTCATGTAATCCCAGACAGACTCAATGATGTTGAGATCAGGGCTCTGTGGGGCCATACCATCACTTCCAGGACTCCTTGTTCTTCTTTACGCTGAAGATAGTTCTTAATGACTTTCGCTGAATGTTTGGGGTCATTGTCATGCTGCAGAATAAATTTGGGGCCAATCAGATGCCTCCCTGATGGTATTGCATGATGGATAAGTATCTGCCTGTACTTCTCAGCATTGAGGAGACCATTAATTCTGACCAAATCCCCAACTCCATTTGCAGAAATGCAGCCCCAAACTTGCAAGGAACCTCCACCATGCTTCACTGTTGCCTGCAGACACTCATTCGTATGCGCTCTCCAGCCCTTCGGCGAACAAACTGCCTTCTGCTACAGCCAAATATTTCAAATTTTGACTCATCAGTCCAGAGCACCTGCTGCCATTTTTCTACACCCCAGTTCCTGTGTTTTCGTGCATAGTTGAGTCGCTTGGCCTTGTTTCCACGTCGGAGGTATGGCTTTTTGGCCGCAAGTCTTCCATGAAGGCCACTTCTGACCAGACTTCTCCGGACAGTAGATGGGTGTACCAGGGTCCCACTGTTTTCTGCCAGTTCTGAGCTGATGGCACTGCTGGACATCTTCCGATTGCGAAGGGAAGTAAGCATGATGTGTCTTTCATCTGCTGCAGTAAGTTTCCTTGGCCGACCACTGCGTCTACGGTCCTCAACGTTGCCCGTTTCTTTGTGCTTCTTCAAAAGAGCTTGGACAGCACATCTGGAAACCCCTGTCTGCCTTGAAATTTCTGCCTGGGAGAGACCTTGCTGATGCAGTATAACTACCTTGTGTCTTGTTGCTGTGCTCAGTCTTGCCATGGTGTATGACTTTTGACAGTAAACTGTCTTCAGCAACCTCACCTTGTTAGCTGAGTTTGGCTGTTCCTCACCCAGTTTTATTCCTCCTACACAGCTGTTTCTGTTTCAGTTAATGATTGTGTTTCAACCTACATATTGAATTGATGATCATTAGCACCTGTTTGGTATAATTGTTTAATCATACACCTGACTATATGCCTACAAAATCCCTGACTTTGTGCAAGTGTACCTAGAAGAATTGGTGCTGTTTTGAAGGCAAAAGGTGGTCACACCAAATATGGATTTGATGTAGATTTTTCTTCTGTTCACTCACTTTGCATTTAGTTAATTGATAAATATAATCTATTAACATGTCTATTTTGAAAGGATTCTTACTTTACAGCATTTTTTCACACCTGCCTAAAACTTTTGCACAGTACTATATATATATATATATATATATATATATATATATATATATATATATATATATATATATATATATATATATATATATATATATATTTAGATACTGCGTTTCTTTACAAATGACATTGCTTTCTTTTTTTAAATAGTGCCAGGAAAGACCAAAAGATAAAGCCCTTGGGAATAGGTCAATACTGCCAGCTGCTGCATAAAAGTCAGCTCTTGAACTCTCTTAAAAATTGAGCTCTAAAACGTTTGCTTTGCAAGTTAATAAACAACTGTAACACTCAATATCGGTTAATCCATGCGTTAATTAAATTCAGTGATTGATTTGTTCACATATTACAATGCTGTTTTCAGGATTCCCGCATATTCTGAACATGCACAATGTAATATGGCAATGGAATGACAGGGAAACCACTGCTTTCTTCCCTCTGGTCGTGTATTGTCACGCTGACTAATATCCATATGAAAGTGCCGCAGTCACCTAAAGGATAAGACACTGGCCTCCTAAACCAGGGATTGTGGTTTCGTCAATGTTTTAAAAACGGTGTGTATTTGTTCTTTGTCTGTGATATGTTTATAAATCTTAGTACTTTACACAAAGTATTTGTGGCCAAGTGGTTAAGGTGATGGACTTGAAATCTGTTGGTGTTTCTCCGCGCATTTTCACATCCTGCCCACTACGTGCCCCTTTTCAATGTCTTCGTTGTTAATTCTTAAAGGTCTGTTAAGCTTAAAGGTATCAATCATTACTTGCTGTACTTTAAAATTGTTTCAAAACTAATATTTGTATAGCTATTTTCAATGTCTCATGCAAGGAAGAATTAACATGACTTTATTACCCAACTATGTCATTGAAGACTGGTCAACATTAATCTCGGAGTCACTTTAATTTATTATATAATCAGTATATTGTGTAGGCAAAATTGTATAAATAAATGTCCGGAAACATTCAAATCCAAACACGTTAAAAAATGAAATAGAGTGGTTGACGTGACAGAATGCAACAATGTATTGGGTTAATGTACCAACAAAAGAAACATAAATAAAAGTGTAAATTTATTTGTGAATAAACTATATTGCTTATGCGATGGGACCAGAGACCTTACATCCGCAATCTAAGGGATTAATATAATTTAAAAACAAGCTGAAATGGTTCTACTGAGGATCGAACCCAGGGCCTTCTGCGTGTAAAAAAGACGTGACAACCACTACACTATGGAACCTTGTGGAACGGTAGTAAATGCAGCATCTCAAATAATTACAATGTCATTTATCAGACAGAATAATGGAAATTCAGTCACGAGGCAGCTGTAGCAGAGTGGCGCAGTGGAAGCGTGCTGGGCCCATAACCCAGAGATCGATGGAGCGAAACCATCCTCTGTTAGCTTGTTTTTGTTCTGTTAGCAAAGTCACCTAAAGGATAATGCACTGGCCGCCTAAACCAGGGATTGTGGTTTCGTCAATGTTTCATTAAAAACGAACTATGTGTGTGTATGCAAACGTAGTCTCTCCAGTAAAAGAAGGCATGATTTTTCTGGAGTCCTTGGTCGCTCAGTTCAGCACCAGTCATCAGAGCTGAAAAACAACAGCAATAGGTACCTGGTATGGTAACTGGACCACATATCATTTATATCAACTGACTGTTTTCCCCCCAAATTTAATAATGCCAGTATTTGATATGCGTATACTAAAACATTCATTATATAGCACCCAAGTTCAAATCACACCAGAAGATATAAAAATGCATTGTAATAGATAATGAAATTAGCACTGAAAGGGAGACCTATAAAGTAGTTATAATGTGAAGATCATTATTTTTATAAGCATTGATTCAAATTTGAACTTACATGGTTGAACCTTCTGGGGCGATACCAGCTGATGGATTACTTTGTATCAGTCAGGTTGAGCTGCCATCAGCCTTTCATCTAAACAAGGGTTCCATCTGAACCTGAAAAAAGAGCATTTGTGACAGAATAGCAAGGTTGCAGTTAAACAAAAGACTTCAATGAAACCATCCTCTGCTAGCTGCTTTTCTTCTGTTAGCAAAGTAGATTTTCTAAAATATTAACTGAAGGCATGGTTTTGTATTATTACATTTCAATATAGTGTGTGTATTTCGTAAATGTTAATTTGTAGAATCGGCATAGAAGACCAATACACTTATTTTTTGAAAGAAATCTGAACACAAGGTGTGTTTATGTAATCTGATACGTTACATCTAGACTTAACTCTTACGGTTAACAAAATTAGAGTAAGTTATTATAACAATAGAGTTAAAAGAACATTTAAATAAGATGCCAGTTAAAAATGCGCCAAAATGACAAAGTAGCCTCAGATTAGGACAATGGCACTTAACGGGTAAGAAACAGATTTGCAGCAAAACCCTTGAAATCACCAGAGCCTTCCTCCACCTGAATATTATGCAGGTGGGCGGGGACTGAAATTACCCGGCTAGATAGATTGGTGATTGGTTGTTTCTTTAAATTATTCATAGAGAGGTGCACCCTGGGTATTACTTAACTTCTCTTTTTACATTATACTTTAATTGAGTGGTTATTTCATTATGTGAATTTTGTGTTTGAAACGCATTGGCAATTATTAACATTACTATGAACAAGTGATATACTAGAAAGGAAACTGAATCAGACACCGTCACTGCAGTGATACATGCCGGGAGTAGGGAAGTTGTTTTACCCACATATTTGTTAAGACTATACTTTCAGGGATCATTTCTATAGTTTGTTTCTAGTGAAATGCGTTTCTAAAGTGTCTGGTCTCGCTAACCATGATGAGGAATTACAGTGTTTTCTTCTGAGCGCGAAGCGGGTCTTGAATGCTTCTTTACTGTAGCTGTTCTTGACCATTGATGACCGTTCCACTCTCTTGAGGGTGGAGGAAGAAAACACAGTCTGAGTGGTTCAGGACATTTTATAAATGATAAACAAAAGATAACAAAGCGTTTTATATTTGATAGCATCGTGGTTTGTGATATGTATAACAAAAGAAAGTTTCATAAAGATAGGATATATTATCTAGTTCAAGTGTGTAGTGTTTGGAAAGCGGGTTATTAATATTAAATAACAGTGGATTCTTGTGTTTTAAGCGACACCTAGTGGAAGAGAAGTTCATTACATGCATTTGCAGTCCGAAACTGGAGCAAAATAATCTCTGTTACACTCACATTTTGGTGCATGTGTCGGTTTAGCTTGAAACAGTATTTTCTTATTAGAAATGACTGTTAGTACAACAAGGAAACTTCAAGCAAGGACTAAAAACACCAGAATGACTATGAGTTGGCTGAGGTTGAAGATGAAGGGCGTCCTTTGTTGAGGGTAAAATGGATAAATGTCATTGTAGAATGTCATCTTTCAATGAGCTGAAAACAAACACGGAACAGTGCAAACAGTTATTCAGTGCTTCTCGCTGACCAGAACACTAACATGCTGTCTGCAAACGTTATTGTCTTTGTTCAAAATAAAGACAGGAAAATCAAATAATGGTTTTTAGCTGGTTGACTAGTCATTAAAATGTGCGTCCTTGAACAGCTTCTAATGTGTTCAAACGGTATACTACTTTATCTTTATAATATTTTTTAAAATATTATATTTAATATTATTCTAGGCAAAATATGATAAACCATCGCGTTGTGGAAATCACGTGGATTATATATATATATATATAGTAGTAATATTACTATAGCTTATGTCAAAAGTCAGATTTATGATCCTTTTGACCTTTTTTTGACCTTATATGTATGAATTTATGAATATATAATGAGGGGGCGTGGATTTATGAATTTATGAATATATAATGAGGGGGCGTGGATTTTATGATTGTTACAAGAAAGATATGCTTTTTGAATATAGGCTTATATATATGCCTATAAACTTATTGCAATCTTTTATAAGATATGTACAAAATCATTGTTTAATATGTTATTTATTTATGTAATCAGGGGACAGTGGGTTACCCAAGTTTTATAAATGCTTATGTTAACTTATGCTAGGTGCAGACAACATTAAAGTCTTAGTATTTTTTACATAAGACACTTAATGAAAAAAAGAAAGTTTAAAAGAGTGTATTAAAAGCAAAAAGAAAAACAACTTATTCACCATTTACAAGCATTTAAACAAACATTACATACAGAAATCACAGTACAACTTTGAGTGTTTTATCGTTTTAAAAAGGGTCAGACATATTTGCTTATGGGATATATATATATATATATATATATATATATATATATATATATATATATATATATATATATATACTGCATTTGTCCATATGTTCAAAAATCATTGTTTAATAAGACGCATGATGTTGTTCAAAACGTTTGAGGCGCGATGATTTTTACATTTTATATGCTTATGTTAACTTATGCAGGGTGGATACATATTTTTACCTGGCAAACGTTAAAAGCAAAATATATTTTCACATACAAAAACCAATAGTTGAAACAGGAGAAAGTTTAAAATAGCGTATCACAAAAGCAAAAGAAAAAAATGCAGAAAATAACTCATTCGACATTTAAAATGCGTTTAAACAAGTATTACACACATAAATCACAGAACAACTTGAGCATTAGTCGTTTTAAAAGGGTATCGCCAAAACCAAATAAATTAGGCATAAAAGAACAAAAACAAAACAAAATCGACCAATTTCTGAAAAAGCTCTCTCTCTCTCTCTCTCTCTCTCTCTCTCTTACCGTTTTCAAAAAAACTCCACGGACAAACGCTGAAGTCCTGCCTGAATTCTCTCTCTCATACTTCTTCTCTCTTCAAACTGCAGCAGAAGAATGACTGGAAAACTCGCTCTGTGCCTTAAATAGGGGGCGTTTCCTTTGGCCCCCGAACATGCGCGCACACATGAGCACAGACACTGAGACACTCCCACCCTACACTCCCACAGACACAGAAACATATGCTATGAACAGATTGGATCCTCGGTGTATTAAAAGCACAGATACCGTTTTGTTAGAGGAAGGCACCCCACAGAGAAGGCTTGTGAAATGGGTGAATCGTGATGCCTTAAGGTCTGGTCTCAGCAGGATAGGCAAGCAACTGAATATAGTTTTCAATCAAAAAAGATTAGAAAGATGGCCAGAGGAAGACACCCTGCAGAGAATCATGGTTAGGTGTAAAAAAACCTTTCGGTTAGCAGACGTCTTGTCGGCCGGGATGGAAAGAGTGATATTTATTTAAACTAATGTTTACACATCCTGATGTAATGTCCTTTATAAGTTCTATTTTAGATATAGTCAAGTCATTATATATATATATATATATATATATATATATATATATATATATATATATATATATATATATATATATATATATATATATATATATATATATATATATATATATATATATATATATATATATATATACATACATATATATATATATATATATATTAGCTCAAAGAGCATGATGACACCAGAAATACTTTTTGATATGTGTGAATCTTGATGCCTTCTGGTCTAGGTATGAACCGACAGTTGGGGCGTTTTATTTCAGCCTGAATATACAGCTGCATTCAAAAAGATTAGAATAGAACTGTTTTAAGAAAAATAAAATAAAATCGAAATACATGTTATATTACAAATAAAAATATATTTTTTATTGATTATACACGTTATGAACAGAGTGGGGCAATTGGGTGTTAAAAGCCTGTCTGCGGATGTTGAAAAGCACGATGTTATCTCAACTTGAATACGTTTTCCTGTATATATATATATATAATACCACCGTATACATTAAATAAAAAACAGCAGATGTATATATGGGTAAAAACTGAGAATATATGTATTTGAATTTACACTTCTGAACAATAGGTAACCCTTAAGATGGTAACGCTCAGATAACATTTGCGACAGAAGACATCCCGCAGAGAAGCATGTCTAGGTGATTATCATGGTGCCGTGTAGTCTGGTAGGGTCGACAAGCCTAGTGATATTTTTAAAATGGATATAGTTTCAGTCAAAAAGATATATAAAATTGGAATATGTACTACATTGCAAATAAAATAAAAGAGAAAAATATTGCAAGTGTTTTATCACCTCAAGTTTTTGAATAGCCTCCGATCAGGCTAATCACTAACAGCTTTGAATAGCTCTCAAACACGATCAAACTATTCTAATGGTTTTTCATTTTATTAAGAAGTTTTTACGGTTTAGATATTTTAAACTATATGAGCATAGTGTAGCGTTATGTTTGAACATCCTGAGGTAATGACCCCTTTATAATTTATATTTTCTAAATATCGTCTATGTTATTTCAATGGACACGTGGGGGTGTGTGTGTGTATAAGGTTCAATTAAATAAAACAGAAGATGTGGTTATTGGGGGAAATAAACAAATAAAACCTCTAAAATGAACCAAGTTATAAAACAGATTGCATAAACGTTCACAAAACGAATGAGAATATTTTTCATTCGATTGTACACTTAATGAACAGAAGGGGCCAATGGGTGTTAAAAGCACAGATACCAATTGACAGAGGTATTTACCTCTGAAAATCATTGATAGGTGTGAATCTTGGAGCCGTCTAGTCTAGGTACGCTCTGAATGCGACATGTTTATTTCAGCCTGAATATACAGCTGCATTCAAAAAGATTAGAATAGAATTGTTTTAAGAAAAAATAAAATAAAATTGAAATACGTATTATATTGCAAATAAAATAAAAGAGAAAAATATTGTAAGCGTTTTATCACCGCCAGTTTTTGAATAGCCTCCGATTAGGCTAATCACCAACAGCTTTGAATAGCTCTCATATACTACCAAACTATTCTGATGGTTTTGCAAATTATTAATACGTTTTTACTGTTCAAGATTTAAAACTATGTGAGCATAGTATATTGTTATGTGTTTTAAAATCGGCGAATGGTGGACCCCTCCTGATGTAATGACCCTTTATAAGTTCTATTTTAGATATAGTCAATGTTAACTCATATATATATATATATATATATATATATATATATATATATATATATATATATATATATATATATATATATATTGTGATAAATATGTAAGTGTAAGTAGTAGTGCAACATAGGAAGGTGAGGGTCTATAGTTGCATTACTACAGAGCAAAATTTATCACAAAGAATATGTGGATACGTCTTTAAATTACCCCACAGAGTAGCTGCCGTAGGGCTCCACTGGTGGGATGGCTAAAGGGGTTAATTAATAGCAGCTGGAAGGGGAGGGGAGCATTATATGAGATGGCGAATAGCGAGGTACGGGACAGAACAGCAACATGGCAGTCTGTGCAGGAGCGAGTGTTAGTCGGTGTATAGAAACGAGTGTTTGAAAAAGTAAGCAACGTGACCAAGAGCGTGGGTTTCGTTTACAAGAAAGCATCAGACCAGGAACAAACGGAATACTTTGGAGGATAGCAGCGAAACAAACTGTGGACACGGGAAGACAACTACGGTGCAGCAAGGTAGTTAAAATAAACTTCTAAATATTCTAAACGGGAGTGTGGTTGGGAGTTTAGAAGCAACCCTGTGTTGTATGTTTTACGCTGGGAGCTGTGAATGAAGACAGCAGCCAAAGACTGTTTTATTCCTGTTTTAACACGAGCATGGAGCGTGTTGACTTTGTTTTTAAAGCGTGTTAACTGAACTTGGAGTGCATAGTTCAGGAGAAACACCGCTTGTAAAATAACGCTGGCACCGGAGACTGTATCGTTTTATAACAAGTAGCTTTGCTCAAACCGTGCTTGTTTTAAGGACTGTGTACTATTCAAAAGGATCACCAGGACACGCGGTGATGAAAAATCCCTGCAGTATATAACTGTGTGTTGGAACCACGAGTAATGGACTGTTTAATAGAGAGTCAACACAGTTAATTTCAAGACTTTTATTTTTAGTTGTTGGCTGGAACAAGTACGTGGTATTTTGAGTTGGCTCTGTTGGGGAAAACGAGCCTTGTTCTTTTCTTCATTTGTACTTTATAAATGCTGGGATTACTTCATCTTCTTTGCCCGGACTTACCTGAAGGGGCACCCTTGTTCATCAGGGGAACCTGGAAACAGAAAGAAAGTTTGTGCACAACCCTGAGCACGGATAATACAATTGCAAAGACTAGAAAGGAAAACTTACCTGGGAGTCCTCCTGGTGGCGAGTGGTGGAATTGCAGGCCAGGAGACTTACAAGTGACTGAACTCTTAACACCGCAGAGTGTGTGAGGCGGTGTTTTGTGTTTAAGTTGGGTGAGGGCTAGCCTTACCCAACTGTTGAGACTAGGGACCTGAAGCAGTTAAGACTAGGGCCCGTGAGTGGGCTAGGTTTTTATTTTCTGGCAACCCTTTGAAAGTGTGTTTTTTCCCACTGTAAATAAACCCTCACTTAGACTTCATTTCCTGCCTCTTGTCTGGTCTTTCGTCAGGTTACCACCCCAAAACAGAGCTCCAAGCTCACATATGGTGTCAGAAGTGGGATGGTAATTTCTGATTAACTTACAGACCCATATTTTTTTTTTTATAACTGAGAGTACCTTTTGACAATGGCAGAAGTCAGTGAGCTGGTCCGGCATTAATGAGCCACGGCTGCTCAGCAAGAGAGCACCCGAAGATGCAAGAGCTCCACTCCGCCTCTGCAGGTCCAACAGGAGACCAACAGGCTGCTGCAAGAGCAGCTTAATGGGGCCCGGACTGAGAGAGAGGCCATGTTGCGGCAACTTGCACAGGCCAGAGTGGGTCGGGCCATTCAGTCGCCATAAAGTCATCTCAGGTATTGCAAAAGATGACTGAGAGTGATGATGTGGAAGCTTTTCTCTTGGCTTTTGAGCGGACAGCCACCAGAGAAGAATGGCCCAAAGAGAAGTGGGCTGGGGTGCTGGCCCCGCTCTTAGTGGGGACGCCCAGAAAGCATATTATGACCTAAGCCCAGTACAAGCTGACAGTTACGATCACCTGAAGGCAGAGATACTGGCTCGGGCAGGGGTGACCATGGCTGTCAGAGCCCAAAAGTACCATGCGTGGACTTACAGCACTACAAGGGCACCACGCCACAACTGTTTGATTTACTGCATCTGGCCAACCGATGGTTGCAACCAGAGGTGAATTCATCCAAGCAGATGATGGAGGTCTTGGTTATGGATAGATATCTTCGTGCCTTACCAGGAACACTACGTAAGTGGGTAGGACAAGGGGACCCAAAGGACTTGGACCAATTCATCACTCTGGTAGAAAGACAGCTGGCCGCTGAGGATTTGGCCCGACAACCGCAGACTGGTACCTACCGAAACCAACTAACCAGTGGACTGTAAGGAAAGTACCATCAGACAACGACCCGGTAAGAACCTGATTTCACTGTCTGAACCAGAAGAGCGGTTTTCAACCGTGAAGGGACTGGTTAGGGTTAACGACTTGGGGAAGGGGCCAGGAAGGGTTCACCCCGTGATTTTAGTCAGTACCAGTGCTTCCGCTGTCATAAAATAGGCCATATAGCTAAGAGTTGTCCCCAATTAGACGAGCCGATGCAATGCAATAGTGCTGAAATATTTTGTGGGAGTATAATTGTGTCTGGGACCCCTGAGGGCCAATACCCTTACATAATAACCGTGTGGGTGAATGGAATTAAGGCTCAGGCTCTCCTTGATTCAGGTAGTGCATTAACCTTGGTAGCCCCAGAGTATGTGACTACAACCAGATTGGAAAGTGACCTTAAGACCGAATCACTTGCATCCATGGGGATGTGAAATACTATCCTACTAGTCAGGTTAAGATCTCTTGTGAAGGTGGGGAGCACGAGATGAGAGTAGGAGTCATCCCTAGGTTGCCTCACCAAGTGATTCTGGGTAGAGATTATCCAGGTTTTAATAACCTGACCAAATTGGAGGGCCCAATGGTAAATCTAGAGAGGGGAAAAAGTCTCTGGAGAGCCTTTTAGCCTATTTCCCTTTTCTGACTCGGATATTTTTGGGGAGGAGAGAGAACCTCCTATAAATCACGCAGGCAGCTAAGACAGGAAAAAGGGGCCCACCCCAACCCACCGCTTTAGTTGGACAGGTTGCAAAGCGAGGGCAAAGGGAGTGAGCACTCAGTGTACCACCGAGGGAATTATAGAGGAAACGGGAGAGGTGGAATTGGAGGTAGACCCAGAGAGGGGTTCGAAACCTGGTGTGAGTCCTTCTCTCCCAGTTCTGAGCAATTTGGTAGGGAACAAGGGAATGACCCTACCTTGGTGAATATAAAAGAAAGGGTGGTGGCGGTGAATGGGGTACCCATAGAGAATGTGACTATCAACCCATTAGAAAACTTTGTGATCAAGAATGATCTGGTATATCGGAATACAATACTGAATGGAAGTCCAGTAGAGCAGTTGCTGGTGCCTAAGTTGTTCAAATACGGTTTTACAGTTGGCGATAATCACCTGTTTGGCGCTCATTTAGGGGAGAGAAAACGTTACAGAGAGTGTTGCAACGGTTTTACTGGTTAGGGATAAGGAAGGACGTAGAGAGGTTCTGTAAATCTTGTCCTAGGTGTCAGAAAGCCAGTCCCCGCCCCACCTTAGAGCCCCATTAGAGGCCATGCCGATTATTGATGTTCCGCTTGAGCGCGATAGCCATGGACCTGGTAGGACCCTTGAACAAGTCAGCCAGGGGACACGAGTATATTTTAGTAATCTTAGACTATGCTACTGTTACCCTGAAGCCATCCCATTAAGGAATACGGCTTCCAAAACGATTGCCAAAGAGTTGGTTCATGTGTTTACCCGTGTCGGGATACCTAAGGAGATCCTTACTGATCAAGGTACCCCTTTATAAGTAAGCTAATGAAAGATCTGTGTAGGCTATTGCGTATTAAACCAATTGTACTCCGCTTACCATCCTCAAACGGATGGCTTAGTGGAGAGGTTTAATCAAACATTAAAGGCAATGTTGAGAAAGGTGATTAGTCAGGACGGCAAGGAATGGGACTTGTTACTTCCATATTTAATGTTTGCGGTTAGGAGGTGCCACAGTCTTCGACGGGTTTTCACCATTTGAATTGTTATATGGAAGACAACCGCGAGGCATACTGGATATAGCAAAGGAGAGTTGGGAGGAACAGAAAGTCCCAGGGAAGAATATTGTTGAGCATGTGTTGCAGATGAAGGATCGAATTGAAAAAGTGACACCCATTGTTCAAGGTCATTTAAAGCAGGCTCAGGCTAGACAAGCAGAGCATTATAATAGAACTGCGAAAAGACGCACTTTTAACCCTGGGGATCGAGTAATGGTGTTGGTGCCTGTACCTGAGAGTAAATTGTTTACACACTGGCAGGGCCCCTATGAGGTGATTGAAGCAGTAGGGCCGGTAAACTATAAAATAAGTCAACCAGACAGACGCAAAACAGAACAGATTTATCACATAAATTTGTTAAAGCCATGGGTCGAACGAGAGGTCCTAATTTCCAAGGTTGTTACACCTCAGGATGGTAAGATAAATATTGGACCCTCCTTAACTCAGGAACAAAGGGATGAGGTTCAAGAGCTAGTCAAACAAAACCTTGACGTATTTTCTAGTTTACCAGGTAGGACTAAGGTGATACAACATACCATTACAACTCCGAGGGAATCAGAGTGAAGGTTCGCCTTACAGAGTGCCGGAGGCAAAAGAGAGGATATGCACAAAGAAATTGAGAACATGATCAAACTTGATGTTATTGAGGAATCGTCAAGTCCGTGGAGTAGCCCCATTGTAATGGTGGCTAAACCTAACGGGACTTGGAGATTCTGCAATGACTTTAGACAGTTAAATAAGGTGTCAAAATTTGATGCATATCCCATGCCGAGAGTAGACGAGCTTATCGAAAGGTTAGGTAAGGCTAAATACTTAACAACATTAGATCTCACTAAAGGTTACTGGCAAATTCCCTTGAGCCCAGAATCAAAAGAAAAACAGCCTTTTCTACCCCGAGGGTTTGTATCAATATAAGGTGATGCCATTTGGGTTGCATGGGGCCCCAGCGACGCTCCAACGATTGATGGATAAGGTACTGAGACCACATGCAGAATACGATCAGCCTATATTGACGATATAGTAATCTTCTCAGAAGACTGGGACAGTCATGTAGCTAAATTAAAAGCGGTATTACAAAGCTTGAGAGAAGCTTCATTAAAAGCTAATCCAGAAAAGTGCTTCATTGGGCTGACTGAAGCTAAATATTTGGGTTACATTGTGGGAGGAGGGGCTATCAAACCACAAGTGGACAAAGTAGATGCCATCAGAGATTGGCCAATTCCGCAAACTAAGAAGCAAGTAAGGGCGTTCTTAGGCTTGGCAGGATATTATCGACGGTTTGTACCCAATTCTCGCCGGTGGCAACTCCACTGACAGAGTTAATTAGGAAAACCGCCCTAATAAAGTAAAATGGACGGAGTCAACGGAAGAGGCGCTTGTAAAGTTGAAAGATATTCTATGTAGTGGGCCAGTATTAGGGTGGCCGATTTTACAAAACCTTTCATAGTGCAGACAGATGCCTCGAAGTAGGGGTGGGAGCAGTCCTTTCCCAAATAATTGGTGGTGAAGAACATCCCATAATGTACCTGAGTAGAAAGTTGTTGCCAAGAGAACGGAATTACGCAGTGGTAGAAAAGGAATGTTTGGCAGTTCGATGGGCCATAGAAAGCTTAAAATACTATCTTTTAGGGCGTGAATTCACACTGGTCACGGATCATTCACCTTTAAAGTGGATGAAAGAAAACAGAGAGAAGAACGCAAGAGTGACCAGGTGGTTTTTGGCATTACAACCGCACAGGTTCAAAATAGAACATAGGAGCGGGGTAAGGAATGCAAATGCTGATGGTTTGTCTCGGGTACATGAGAAGGGGAAGGAAGTTTCGCTTAAACCGTTGGTTTTAGCTGGGGAAAGGATGTGTGATAAATATGTAAGTGTAAGTAGTAGTGCAACATAGGAAGGTGAGGGTCTATAGTTGCATTACTACAGAGCAAAATTTATCACAAAGAATATGTGGATACGTCTTTAAATTACCCCACAGAGTAGCTGCCGAGGGCTCCACTGGTGGGATGGCTAAAGGGGTTAATTAATAGCAGCTGGAAGGGGAGGGGAGCATTATATGAGATGGCTTAATAGCGAGGTACGGGACAGAACAGCAACATGGCAGTCTGTGCAGGAGCGAAGTGTTAGTCGGTGTATAGAAACGAGTGTTTGAAAAAGTAAGCAACGTGACCAAGAGCGTGGGTTTCGCTTTACAAGAAAGCATCAGACCAGGAACAAACGGAATACTTTGGAGGATAGCAGCGAAACAAACTGTGGACACGGGAAGACAACTACGGTGCAGCAAGGTAGTTAAAATAAACTTCTAAATATTCTAAACGGGAGTGTGGTTGGGAGTTTAGAAGCAACCCTGTGTTGTATGTTTT
>JAGXEW010000889.1:0-43521 GCA_030684275.1 Acipenser oxyrinchus oxyrinchus | reverse complement strand
ATTGAGTGTGAAGCGAAACAGACATTTTAAGCTTAAGCAAATGGATAAGTTTGGTTGAAGCTTCAAAAGAGCAAAATCTTTCTTCTGATGATCCAGAATGTCAGAGGGAGTTTTAACTGAACTGTCTGTTTGTGGCACTAACGGTGGTGTAGTTTGAACTGAACTGTCTGTTTGTGGCGCTAACGGTGGTGGAGTTTTAACTGAACTGTCTGTTTGTGGCACTAACGGTGGTGTAGTTTGAACTGAACTGTCTGTTTGTGGCACTAACAGCAGTGTGCTGCGTTCATTTTAACGGTTGTTGTTCTCACGATAGTTGCTGTTCTGTCTCGATGGCAGTGCGCTGTGTTCATTTTTACATTGATGTTCTCATGGTAGTTGCTGTTCTGTCTCGATGGTAGTGCGCTGTGTTCATTTTAACGGCTGTTGTTCTCATGGTAGTTGCTGTTTTGTCTCGATGGCAGTGCGCTGTGTTCATTTTTACATTGATGTTCTCACGGTAGTTGCTGTTTTGTCTCGATGGCAGTGTGCTGTGTTCATTTTAACGGCTGTTGTTCTCATGGTAGTTGCTGTTTTGTCTCGATGGCAGTGCGTTGTGTTCATTTTAACGGTTGTTGTTCTCATGGTAGGTGCTGTTCTGTCTCGATGGCAGTGTGCTGTGTTCATTATAATGGTTGTTGTTCTCACGGTAGGTGCTGTTCTGTCTCGATGGCTGTGCGCTGTGTTCATTTTTAGAAAGAGAAATGGTGAAGCAATTTGATTGCAGTTTAGTTTTCTAATGTGACAGTGCAGGTGCTGTGAAACTCAGGAAAGAACAGAAATGCAGCACTGTGACAGGCTGAAACACTTTATAACATGTTGAAGCCTTATCAGCATAAGATGGGATGTTGGTCTAGTTCAGTTTTGCAGACCATGTGAAAGATTTCTGGGGCACTCCTGCCTGGCACAATTAACACAGCATTGGTAGGGTATTAGACACAGAGGTAGGCTTGTTCAACCACTAAATCACTACACTGAGTTCAAATCACATTCTACAATGAACTCTTCCAGTAAACACTAGGGTTGCACCAAGAGCTTTGAAATGTGAATATCCAAGTCGGAGGACACAGGTTCAAACTGTCAATTGAATTGAGAGGCAAAGTTTGGAGATCGGCTGCAGGGAACTGGAAGAGCAGAGATGGGCCCAATGCCCTCCTCTCTAAAGGTTCCTGTGCACTTATGTAGGACAACATATCTGATGTAATGTATTGAACATATCAAGTGTGGTTAACAAATAGCAACCGTTATGATATGTGTAAGTTATCTGATATTACATCCAAATGAATAAACAGATTTGCAATTCCTCAGCAGTCTCTGATCTTGGAACTGAAACAAACAATAGGCTCTCTTGCTGTATATCCCTGGAGTGGATTTCTTTCCAAGGCTGTTTCTCATTTTATGGTGCTGCTAATTAAGTCTTGTCTATTTTGTTTTCCTATCATGGCTTTACAGACATGTTTCACATTTTATGGTCCTTTTAAATGAAGTGTTTATTATGAAGTGTCTTTCTTTACCACAGCTGAGCCGCAGCAGGTGCTGTGCTGGGTGCTGGGGCAGCACCACTGTCAGGATTCAACTTCATTTCATGGGTATTACTGGGATACAAGCTGAGACTGAATTGGGGTCGCTGTGGGAATGCTGAGGGATGGGGTCATGGAAAGTCAAGCGGAGATTTTCTGCCAACGGCATTCATTTCTGCTCTTTTCAGGGAGGGGTTGACAAACCATTGCATTTTCATCAATACCAATTCAAGGTATTTATTGTTTTCAAATATTTGAAAAGGTATGTCAGTGTGGCAAGCTGGCACCCCACCACAGTCAGTAACTTACTTCCCAAAAGCAGAGCTGTCTCTTTAATGAAAATGTTGCCCATGATCTATATAACAGCATGAACACAAGAAGAAATGACAATGAATAATTCAATGAAAATTGGGTTTGTGGTATTTAAGACTAAGGCGTCATTAGGTAAGTAAATGAGATGTTAGTATTATGGTAACAGACTGCTTTAGAGTATGTGGAATAAATTGTTCTCAAGATAACTGTACCGTGCGTGGTGATGTACTTTAAAATGTGGATTGAATAGAAAACAAAGCAACAGATTGTCATCGTAATCAGTTTTTGCTTCGTTGACCAAGGGGTCATGGGTGATGTTATAAAAGGGGACGTAGTGATATGATCTGTTCCTTTGTGAATGGTTAAGTTAAATGACCAGAAGGAGAACCTGTGCTGTGAAACGTGAGTGCTTTGTTTGTTTTGTTTGTCGTTAATAATACTGTTTGTAGGACGGCTAACACGATCCGGAGCTGTCGCCAAAGGCCAGCACTAAACCCGGATCAACAACACTGCACTTTGTTGTCACTAAAGAACTGTATCCACCACGAGCACTAGAGCACGCACTGTGGACTGGTGTTTGAGTTTGTGTTTGTGTTACGTGTGGGTGAACTGAAACAGGACTGTTATTATTTCGGGGCAAACCCGCAGATTATAAATAAGCAATACACACCACCGTATTGCTTCATTAACATTGCTTCATTAACATCAAACCCAACAGAGCTCAACCAAGTGTGTGTAAAGTGCTGCACGATCCAGGACTTGCTTCAACGAGTAAGCCTGCTAGAAAAGGAGCTGGAGGAAATGAGACAGCAACAGGAGCTTGAGGAGCTGACACACCCACAATTCATGGAAGTCTGCACCCCTAGCAGACTGAAAGCCACCAGGGAGATGGAAGAAAGTTGAAACAGCTGGGTTCAGATAGGCAGAAGCAGGGAAAAAAGAAACTTCGTCTAACACAACCACCAGAAATCCAAACATCCATCAAATTTGAGCCACTTCAACATTTAGATGACCAAAACCAACATCAAGAGAATGAAAGAAACAACATCCAGGACTCTATAAACAGTGCTGGCCAGAAAGCAAAAAGAAGGGAGGTCATGATCGTTGGGGACTCCATATTGAGAAACACAGCAAGTTCAGTTCGCAGTTTGGACCCTCTTACTACAACAGTGTGCTGCCTTCCAGGAGCCTCAGTCAAGCACATCACTGAGAATGTGGACAGGCTCCTAGAACGAACAGGAGACGACCCGGTAGTAGTCATCCACATCGGTACAAACAACATTGGAAGAGACAGGCCAAGATCCCTGCAAAACAAATTCAGAGAGCTAGGAAGGAAATTAAAAGGCAAGACCAAAACTGTGGTATTTTCTGGGATACTGCCGGCCCTGCAAAGGACCATATGGACAGCTGGAAATACAAAATCAAAATGCATGGCTGAAATCGTGGTGCACCCAGGAAGGCTTCACCTTTCTTGAAACATTGGAGCACATTCTACAACAAGGACTATCTATACAGGTGGGACGGACTGCACTTAAACAGAAAGGGAACCAATCTACTGGAGAAAGGATCCTTCAGGAGGTCCAGAAGCATTTAAACTAGAAAGGAAGGGGAGAAAACAAAAAACAGAAGGGAGACCACATCAAAACAAGGACAACAACTCAGGTAAGACAACTATTAAATGTATCTATCTTAATGCTAGAAGTCTCAGAAACAAAATGTTAGAACTTGAAGCTACTGCACTAACAAGTAACTACGATGTGATAGGTGTTACAGAAACTTGGTTGTCTGAGAGTGATGGAGACGAATATTATATTAGTGGGTACACACTATATAGGAAAGACAGGCAGGACAGAAGAGGCGGAGGGTAGCGCTATACATAAGAAATAGTCTTGAAGCCCAGGTGTTAAATCAGGACAAAGAAAAGAATGCAGAATCTATATGGGTCAGAATAATGGACACAAATTCAAAGGGCATAATAATAGGAGCATGCTATAGACCGCCAAACTCAGACGGTGAGCAAAATAATCTGTTGTACAATGACATTCGAAATGCGTGTAGAAAAGGAGAAGCCATACTAATGGGGGATTTCAACTTCCCCCGTATAAAATGGGAGAACCCGGTGTGGGGCATGACGGACGAAATTGAAATGGTAGAAATGACAAATGACTGCTTCCTAACGCAATTTGTCAAGGCACCGACTAGAGGGGAGGCATACCTTGATTTAACTTTTTTGAAATAATGAAGACAGAATAACTAAAACAGAGTTCAGAGAGCCATTGGCAAACTCAGACCACAACATGGTCTCATTTGAAATATTTTTTAAAACCCCAAAAGTAATGACTAAAGCTAAGGTTTACAATTTTAGAAAAGCAAACTATGAAGGTATGAAACAGAGACTAACAGAAGTAGATTGGAATAAAATAGAGAAAACATTCACAGAAAAAGGATGGCTGTTTTTTAAAAATGTAGTACTAGAGGCACAAAATGATTACATCCCAAAAGTAGACAAATCTAAATCTAAAACAAAATGGCCAAAATGGTTTAATAGATCAATTAAAAAAAATATTCAGCGAAAAAAGGCGCTTTACAGAGCGTTTAAAAGGGACCAAAAACAAAGTACACAGAAAGAGTACTTGGAACTGCAAACACTAGTCAAAAAGGAAGTTAGAAAGGCCAAGAAAGAGATAGAAATCAATATTGCTAAGGGGGCTAAAACCAATTCCAAAATATTTTTCCAATATTATAACAGCAAGAGAACATTCAAAGAGGAGGTCAAATGTCTAAGAGACACAAATGGCAAAATCATAGATGAAGAAAAAAAAATAGCAAATATATTAAATGATTACTTTTCACAGGTTTTTACAAAGGAGGACACGGACAACATGCCCCACATGTCGACCTGTTCCTATCCAATTTTAAATAGCTTTAGCATAACAGAGGCAGAAGTGTTAAAGGGACTAGGAGCTCTTAAAATAAACAAATCCCTGGGCGGATGAGATCCTCCCAATAGTACTCAAAGAAATGAAAGAAGTTATTTACAAATCGCTAACCAAGATCATGCAACAGTCTCTTGACACAGGGTTGTACCGAGAGACTGGAAAATAGCAAACGTAATACCGATCCACAAAAGGGAGACAAAACCGAACCAGGTAACTACAGACCAATAAGCCTGACTTCTATTATATGTAAACTTATGGAAACTATAATAAGATCCAAAATGGAAAATTACCTATATGGTAACAATATCCTGGGAGACAGCCAGCATGGTTTTAGGAAAGGGAGATCGTGTCTAACTAACATACTTGACTTTTTGAGGATGCAACATTGAAAACGGATAACTGCAAAGCATACGACATGGTTTATTTAGATTTCCAGAAAGCTTTTGACAAAGTCCCGCATAAAAGATTAATTCTCAAACTGAACGCAGTAGGGATTCAAGGAAATGCATGCACATGGATTAGGGAGTGGTTAACAGGCAGAAAACAGAAAGTACTGATTAGAGGAGAAACCTCAAAATAGAGTGAAGTAACCAGTGGTGTACCACAGGGATCAGTATTAGGTCCTCTGCTATTCCTAATCTACATTAATGATTTAGATTCTGGTATATTAAGCAAACTTGTTAAATTTGCAGACGACACAAAAATAGGAGGAGTGGCAAACACTGTTGCAGCAGCAAAGGTCATTCAAAATGATCTAGACGGCATTCAGAATTGGGCAGACACATGGCAAATGAAGTTTAATAGAGAAAAGTGTAAAGTATTGCATGGGACAATAAAAATGTGCATTATAAATATCACATGGGAGATAGTGAAATTGAAGAAGGAACTATGAAAAGACCTAGGAGTTTATGTTGACTCAGAAATGTCTTCATCTAGACAATGTGGGAAGGTATAAAAAAGGCTAACAAGATGCTTGGATATATTGTGAGAAGTGTTGAATTTAAATCAAGGGAAGTAATGTTAAAACTCTACAATGCATTAGTAAGACCTCACCTAGAATATTGTGTTCAGTTCTGGTCACCTCGTTACAAAAGGATATTGCTGCTCTAGAAAGAGTGCAAAGAAGAGTAACCAGAATTATCCCGGTTTAAAAGGCATGTCGTATGCAGACAGGCTAAAAGAATTGAATCTATTCAGTCTTGAACAAAGGAGACTACGCGGTGATCTGATTCAAACATTCAAAATCCTAAAAGGTATAGACAATGTCAACCCAGGGGACTTCTTTGACCTGAAAAAGAAACAAGGACCAGGGGTCACAAATGGAGATTAGATAAAGGGGCATTCAGAACAGAAAATAGGAGGCACTTCTTTACACAAAGAATTGTGAGGGTCTGGAACCAACTCCCCAGTAATGTTGTTGAAGCTGACACCCTGGGATCCTTCAAGAAGCTGCTTGATGAGATCCTGGGATCAATAAGCTACTAACAACCAAACGAGCAAGATGGGCCGAATGGCCTCCTCTCGTTTGTAAACTTTCTTATGTTCTTATGTTCTTATTGTTTACTGCTGTTAGCCATCAAGCATTGGATTATACAATTAAATCATTGGACAAATACTTAAAATATTCTGATTATTTAATTTATTTAATTTATTATTAAAAATAATGTGTTTATCTATTAAATTCATTGGAACTATTACATTTATTGGAACTATTTTTGTAGTGCAGTAATATATTTAAACCTATATTGATTTTTAAATGGGCATGCAGTTATTCCAGCACAACCAACACCCTCTCATGTCTTACTGCTTACTTACAAGATTTGAGATATAAGCTTGCCCGAGTTACACCGGTACTCAAAAAAACGTCCCGGCTGACCTATCTAATATCTGTTCCCTACCCAAGCTTCCTTTTCTCTCAAAATCTCTTGAAAGGGCTGTAGCCAGTCAGCTGATGTAATATCTCACGGACAACAATCTGCTTGAATCTCTACAGTCTGCTCAATGCCGATGCTCCCTCTGTCCTTGTCCTCCTTGACCTAACAGCCGCTTTTGACACCATAGATCATGGCATTCTTCTTGACCACCTTCAGAAGTATGCTGGAATCTCCGGAACCTGTCTCTTCTGGATGTCCTCTTACCTATCTGGGCGCATGCAGTCTGTTTTCTATGCTGGACGTAGTGACATTGCAAACCCGGGCACTTGTGGTGTCTCCCAAGGATTTGTTCTTGGGCCCCTTCTCTTCAATATCTACATGCTTCCCTTGGGTCACCAAAACACAGCCTCATGTTTCATTTCAGATGCTGACGACACCCAGCTCTACTTAAAAGTCAACCCTGGAAGCCCCTCTGCCATGGTCCGGCTCTCGGCTTGCATTCAAGACATTGAGCCTGGATGTCTGCCAATTTTCTTCAGCTGATCACTAGCAAATCTGAATTCCTTCTAGTAGGATCTAAAACTCAACTTAAGAATCTCAATAAAGCTGCCCTGAACCTCAGAAACTGTCTGCTGCTGCCTTCCCCCACTGTATGAAGCCTTGCTGTACTTCTGGATAGTAACCAGTCCTTTGATGCTCAAATCTCCTCTGAAGTCAAATCCTCCTTTTACCACCTCCGAAGCATCTCGAAGGTCCGTCCCTACTGTTCCCTCCCGGATGCAGACATATTCTGTCATGCATTCATCTCCTCTCGACTCGACGACTGCAACTCTCTCTACGGTGGTCTTCCGTCACGTGCCATAAACCGATTGCATCTGGTTCAAAATGCCGCTGCTAGGATCATTACCAGATAAAAAAAACATGATCACATTACTCCCTGTCTTGCCCAGCTGCACTGGCTTCAAAGTTCAGGATTACTTTCAAAATTCTTCTGTTTGCCTACAAGGCCCTTCATCACACAGGTCCAGAGTATCTCTCCAACCTGCTGACCCGCTATGTACCTGCCTGCAAGCTGAGGTCCTCTGACTCTGACTTGCTTGTTATACCCAAGCAAAAGCGCATCACACTCTTAGAGCGCTGTGGCAAAGTGCCCCCCCCCCCCGTGTATATTGTATGTTACGTGTTGTGTGTAAATGTTGGTGTATAGGCATTGGTACACGGGATATAAGCGGGTCTGTGTTTCACGTGTATTTAAAAATGTAGATTTGTATTTAGGCACGAGGATGGCACAAATCACATCACGTGCATTTAAAGTATTAGTATGTGAACACGGGAAAGTGCACTTTAATTTATTCACGTGCAGTTGTACCGAGATTCCAATTGAATGATTGACTAGCAATCGAGTCTCGGTGCAACTGCATAAAAGCAGCATGTTTTCACTCACTTGGGGGGTTGGGTGTTCGAGAGTGGAGAACGGGTGAGAGAGAAGGAGAACGAATAGTAGAAAGAATAATAATAATAACCATTTATTTTACTCACCGTGTTTGTTTGTCTTCGGGCACCGTTTGTCAAGTGTTAGTTCGTTTTGTTTGTCTATTTATTTTGGCGCAAGTGCCGTGTCCTGTGTTTTGTGTTCTGTTTGTTAAACCTTTTTATTTATTTGTTATTAAACGCTGAGTGCAACCATCGCACTCAGTTTCTCTCATCATCACCGTCTGTCTGTGTGTTTCTCTCTCTGGTCTGAGTTCCTCCCTGCAGCCAGCCTGTCACAAGCGCTCTTTTAGCTTCATGGCCCCAACTCTCTGGAACTCTCTCCCAGCTTTAGTGTGTGTAGCTCCCACAGTCTCTCGCTTCAAATCAACTCTCAAAACCCACTTGTTCTCTTTCTCTCTTCAATGCTCTTTAAGCCTGATATCTGTTATTAGCTGTTGTCTAAATTGTTATTTCAGGTTTTTCACTCTATCATCTTATTCATATGATTCTGTATGACACACGCTTCCACAATGTTTAGAATTCACATCCTAGCCTGTGTTTAATGTATTTGCATTTTTTTTACTGTTTGTATTTAATGTACTATGCCCTGTATTTCACTGTATTTAATGTATTATGCATTGTTCCTCATTATCTTGTAAAGTGCTTTGTGATAAGAACATAAGAACATAAGAAAGTTTACAAAAGAGAGGAGGCCATTCAGCCCATCTTACTTGTTTGGTTGTTAGTAGTTTATTGATCCTAGAATCTCATTAAACAGCTTCTTGAAGGATCCCAGGGTGTCGGCTTCAACAACATTACTGGGGAGTTGGTTCCAGACCATCAAATTCTCTGTGTAAAAAGTGCCTCCTATTTTCTGTTCTGAATGTCCCTTTACC
Organism: Acipenser oxyrinchus oxyrinchus; assembly: GCA_030684275.1. Taxonomy (NCBI): domain Eukaryota; kingdom Metazoa; phylum Chordata; class Actinopteri; order Acipenseriformes; family Acipenseridae; genus Acipenser; species Acipenser oxyrinchus. The sequence goes on along the minus strand of JAGXEW010000889.1, from coordinate 34,471 downwards.
TAATCTCCATTTGTGACCCCTGGTCCTTGTTTATTTTTCAGGTCAAAAAGTCCCTGGGTCGACATTGTCTATACCTTTTAGGATTTTGAATGCTTGAATCAGATCGCAGTAGTCTCCTTTGTTCAAGACTGAATCGATTCAATTCTTTTAGCCTGTCTGCATACGACATGCCTTTTAAACCCGGGATAATTCTGGTTGCTCTTCTTTGCACTCTTTCTAGAGCAGCAATATCCTTTTTGTAACGAGGTGACCAAAACTGAACACAATATTCTAGATGAGGTCTTACTAATGCATTGTAAAGTTTTAACATTACTTCCCTTGATTTAAATTCAGCACTTCTCACAATATATCCGAGCATCTGGTTGGCCTTTTTATAGCTTCCCACATTGTCTAGATGAAGACATTTCTGAGTCAACATAAACTCCTAGGTCTTTTTCATAGATTCCTTCTTCAATTTCAGTATCTCCATATGATATGTATAATTATTATTATTATTATTTATTTCTTAGCAGACACCCTTATCCAGGGCGACTTACAATGACTTTGGTTCTAGCAAGTACAAGTATGACAAAATACGATTCAATAACGGAGGAGATAACAGTGTCAGTGATAGTTACATCAGGATATAATTAAATACAAAATACTACAGATTAAATAACACTTGACAGATTACAGTACTCTAAAGTACAGGATTAAATGCAGTAAAATAGGGGGCAGATAAGAGCAAGTAAAGCGCACATTTGTATTGACTGCGTGCAGTACCTTACACTTTTCTCTATTAAATGTCATTTGCCATGTTTCTGCCCAGTATGCTGGTGTTATATAAAATAACAATTGATTGATTGATTGATTGATTGAGTGATTGATTGATTAATTGATTGGTTGATTTACTGATTGATTAAGGTTTTACTGACACGCTTATTTTAAATGCAGCGCATATTCTCAGATCTGCATCCAGAAAAGTTTTTTTGGAGATGTCTTCATGTCTCAGAATCCCAAGCAATGCTGCTGGTGTGCTGATGAACCCTGTGACTGCAAGCTGATCGAGTGCTGCTCTCCTAAAGGTTACTTCATTCATTGCTGGCAGCTTTGTGTTTTAAAGGAGAATTCAACCCTTAAGCAGAACGTGAACTACATATTAAAAGGTCCATTTGTTCTGTTATGTTAATGGAATCGGATGGTTGGATTAATGTGCTGCCTTTAGTCACTACCAGGGACCTGACTTTGAAAAACTCATGGGAGCTGAGCAAGACAGTGTGTGGCAAAGTGGTTAACTGTGTGCAGGTGAATGTAATGCAGCAGTGATCAAGAAACAGACAGAGAACCATAATCCAGGTGCAATGTTGTTTCATTTGCAATCCAATTGCCTGATGGTGTAACAACAGTAAATAATAGACAATGTTAACAGGCAATACAGCGGCGTGTATTGCTCTGTTTAAATCCACGGTTGGTCCCCAAATAATATACAGTCTCACTCTTATTCACCCACACGTAACACAGACACAAACACAAACACAAGTCCACAGTGCGTGCTCTAGTGCTCGTAGTGAAGATACAGTTCGGGTGATATAAAGTGCAGTGGTGTTGATCCGGGTTTAGTGCTGGCCTTTGGTGACAGCTCTGGATCGTATTTCAGCCATCTAAATAATAGAAACACTTCCCCTTAAATACCGTCAACCATGACCCCTTGGTTAACAAGTGCAACCGCTTCTCCAATCCGCGAATGCCACATTGTTTCCCTTCCGGTTGTTGATTTAGTGTACCGTAGTTCTGCCCCTTTCTAGATGGCCGACTTCCGCCTAACCCTGGGAATAACTGTCGGACCATCCAGTCCAGGGTACTCTGTTCCCTTTACACAGCGCCCTCGCAGGTCGGCAGGTAGATCTAACACCAAGAATCATTCAATCTCTGTCACAAGTGACCTTGAAATTGTGGAAATACACACTTTGCATTTTCTCAAAGTATACATTTCATAAGCACTAAGAGAAAAGATGTTAATGAAGAGAGCTGCAATATACTCATTTAAATATTTGTTGCATCATCTCAGCAAGATTTCTAGGATTGCAAGAGTCATGCAACATTTCTTTGGATAAATAGCAGGAGTTGTGGTTTGCTGCAGCAGAGGGTGCCCGAAGGATAACGGCTATACACCACTTACCTGACACTGTGTTTTCGAGCAGTGTTTTGGATACTTGGCTACTGCATTTGTGATTAGTAACTGTGAATCACAAACCATCTGCACATTAATAGAATAGGTGTGTTTCCTATTCCAATACAGATGCTCAGAATGAGCTGGAGGGGTTAGTGGCACATGGGTGCAGTCTATTGCTCCCAACACGTTGGGGAAACCAGAAATGTCATAGAAATTTCTTTTCAAGGCTTATAAGTACACCCTACTTTTAGGGAAAATAGATACTGTGTTTGCCTGAAAAAATCCATTGAGCACAACTGGTAATGCACGAGAAAAAGCTGACTGGGAAATGCCAGCAACAGCTGCCACAGTCCCCTGAAATGACCCAGAGGCAAGATAGTGCAGAGTGGACAATAGTGTGACCACTGCAGGGATAGCAAGGCTTCTCTGGGTGACAGGCTCCAGGTCATCTTTTAAATTAGATAGCAGCTCAATAATTATTTATTTATTTATTTATTTATTTATTTATTTATTTATATAGCACTTTTTATACAAAAGTATCACAAACTACTGTACAGTACATAGCAGAAAAATAACAAACCACAATACATTTGTATAGCATGTCACACATACAACTGCCCTCAGCCCATTGAAAGAACAGATTGAAATAACAGTTGAGTCAGGGTAGCCGAGGGTTGACGTCCCCAGACCAGATAGCTGACAGAAACAACACACAGGCAGGCACTCGGGGGGAAAAGCGCGTTCTTGAGGCGCCATTTTTATTAACACAAAAATAAAATAAATATTTTAACAAAAACAACGCTCACAGAGCAAAATAAAAGTTTAAACAAAAAGAGGTCACAAACACAACACGCAGGTCAGGCTGGGCAGCAGCCTACACAAACACAACACGCAGGTCAGGCTGGGCAGCAGCCTTCACAAACACAACACGCAGGTCAGGCTGGACAGCAGCCTTCACAAACACAACACGCAGGTCAGGCTGGGCAGCAGCCTTCACAAACACAACACGCAGGTCAGGCTAGGCAGCAGCCTTCACAAACACAACACGCAGGTCAGGCTGGGCAGCAGCCTTCACAAACACAACACGCAGGTCAGGCTGGGCAGCAGCCTTCACAAACACAACACGCAGGTCAGGCTGGGCAGCAGCCTTCACAAACACAACACGCAGGTCAGGCTGGGCAGCAGCCTTCACAAACACAACACGCAGGTCAGGCTGGGCAGCAGCCTTCACAAACACAACACGCAGGTCAGGCTGGACAGCAGCCTTCACAAACACAACACGCAGGTCAGGCTGGGCAGCAGCCTTCACAAACACAACACGCAGGTCAGGCTGGGCAGCAGCCTTCACAAACACAACACGCAGGTCAGGCTGGACAGCAGCCTTCACAAACACAACACGCAGGTCAGGCTGGGCAGCAGCCTTCACAAACACAACACGCAGGTCAGGCTGGGCAGCAGCCTTCACAAACACAACACGCAGGTCAGGCTGGGCAGCAGCCTTCACAAACACAACACGCAGGTCAGGCTGGGCAGCAGCCTTCACAAACACAACACGCAGGTCAGGCTGGGCAGCAGCCTTCACAAACACAACACGCAGGTCAGGCTGGGCAGCAGCCTTCACAAACACAACACGCAGGTCAGGCTGGGCAGCAGCCTTCACAAACACAACACGCAGGTCAGGCTGGGCAGCAGCCTTCACAAACACAACACGCAGGTCAGGCTGGGCAGCAGCCTTCACAAACACAACACGCAGGTCAGGCTGGGCAGCAGCCTTCACAAACACAACACGCAGGTCAGGCTGGGCAGCAGCCTTCACAAACACAACACGCAGGTCAGGCTGGGCAGCAGCCTTCACAAACACAACACGCAGGTCAGGCTGGGCAGCAGCCTTCACAAACACAACACGCAGGTCAGGCTGGGCAGCAGCCTTCACAAACACAACACGCAGGTCAGGCTGGGCAGCAGCCTTCACAAACACAACACGCAGGTCAGGCTGGGCAGCAGCCTTCACAAACACAACACGCAGGTCAGGCTGGGCAGCAGCCTTCACAAACACAACACGCAGGTCAGGCTGGGCAGCAGCCTTCACAAACACAACACGCAGGTCAGGCTGGGCAGCAGCCTTCACAAACACAACACGCAGGTCAGGCTGGGCAGCAGCCTTCACAAACACAACACGCAGGTCAGGCTGGGCAGCAGCCTTCACAAACACAACACGCAGGTCAGGCTGGGCAGCAGCCTTCACAAACACAACACGCAGGTCAGGCTGGGCAGCAGCCTTCACAAACACAACACGCAGGTCAGGCTGGGCAGCAGCCTTCACAAACACAACACGCAGGTCAGGCTGGGCAGCAGCCTTCACAAACACAACACGCAGGTCAGGCTGGGCAGCAGCCTTCACAAACACAACACGCAGGTCAGGCTGGGCAGCAGCCTTCACAAACACAACACGCAGGTCAGGCTGGGCAGCAGCCTTCACAAACACAACACGCAGGTCAGGCTGGGCAGCAGCCTTCACAAACACAACACGCAGGTCAGGCTGGGCAGCAGCCTTCACAAACACAACACGCAGGTCAGGCTGGGCAGCAGCCTTCACAAACACAACACGCAGGTCAGGCTGGGCAGCAGCCTTCACAAACACAACACGCAGGTCAGGCTGGGCAGCAGCCTTCACAAACACAACACGCAGGTCAGGCTGGGCAGCAGCCTTCACAAACACAACACGCAGGTCAGGCTGGGCAGCAGCCTTCACAAACACAACACGCAGGTCAGGCTGGGCAGCAGCCTTCACAAACACAACACGCAGGTCAGGCTGGGCAGCAGCCTTCACAAACACAACACGCAGGTCAGGCTGGGCAGCAGCCTTCACAAACACAACACGCAGGTCAGGCTGGGCAGCAGCCTTCACAAACACAACACGCAGGTCAGGCTGGGCAGCAGCCTTCACAAACACAACACGCAGGTCAGGCTGGGCAGCAGCCTTCACAAACACAACACGCAGGTCAGGCTGGGCAGCAGCCTTCACAAACACAACACGCAGGTCAGGCTGGGCAGCAGCCTTCACAAACACAACACGCAGGTCAGGCTGGGCAGCAGCCTTCACAAACACAACACGCAGGTCAGGCTGGGCAGCAGCCTTCACAAACACAACACGCAGGTCAGGCTGGGCAGCAGCCTTCACAAACACAACACGCAGGTCAGGCTGGGCAGCAGCCTTCACAAACACAACACGCAGGTCAGGCTGGGCAGCAGCCTTCACAAACACAACACGCAGGTCAGGCTGGGCAGCAGCCTTCACAAACACAACACGCAGGTCAGGCTGGGCAGCAGCCTTCACAAACACAACACGCAGGTCAGGCTGGGCAGCAGCCTTCACAAACACAACACGCAGGTCAGGCTGGGCAGCAGCCTTCACAAACACAACACGCAGGTCAGGCTGGGCAGCAGCCTTCACAAACACAACACGCAGGTCAGGCTGGGCAGCAGCCTTCACAAACACAACACGCAGGTCAGGCTGGGCAGCAGCCTTCACAAACACAACACGCAGGTCAGGCTGGGCAGCAGCCTTCACAAACACAACACGCAGGTCAGGCTGGGCAGCAGCCTTCACAAACACAACACGCAGGTCAGGCTGGGCAGCAGCCTTCACAAACACAACACGCAGGTCAGGCTGGGCAGCAGCCTTCACAAACACAACACGCAGGTCAGGCTGGGCAGCAGCCTTCACAAACACAACACGCAGGTCAGGCTGGGCAGCAGCCTTCACAAACACAACACGCAGGTCAGGCTGGGCAGCAGCCTTCACAAACACAACACGCAGGTCAGGCTGGGCAGCAGCCTTCACAAACACAACACGCAGGTCAGGCTGGGCAGCAGCCTTCACAAACACAACACGCAGGTCAGGCTGGGCAGCAGCCTTCACAAACACAACACGCAGGTCAGGCTGGGCAGCAGCCTTCACAAACACAACACGCAGGTCAGGCTGGGCAGCAGCCTTCACAAACACAACACGCAGGTCAGGCTGGGCAGCAGCCTTCACAAACACAACACGCAGGTCAGGCTGGGCAGCAGCCTTCACAAACACAACACGCAGGTCAGGCTGGGCAGCAGCCTTCACAAACACAACACGCAGGTCAGGCTGGGCAGCAGCCTTCACAAACACAACACGCAGGTCAGGCTGGGCAGCAGCCTTCACAAACACAACACGCAGGTCAGGCTGGGCAGCAGCCTTCACAAACACAACACGCAGGTCAGGCTGGGCAGCAGCCTTCACAAACACAACACGCAGGTCAGGCTGGGCAGCAGCCTTCACAAACACAACACGCAGGTCAGGCTGGGCAGCAGCCTTCACAAACACAACACGCAGGTCAGGCTGGGCAGCAGCCTTCACAAACACAACACGCAGGTCAGGCTGGGCAGCAGCCTTCACAAACACAACACGCAGGTCAGGCTGGGCAGCAGCCTTCACAAACACAACACGCAGGTCAGGCTGGGCAGCAGCCTTCACAAACACAACACGCAGGTCAGGCTGGGCAGCAGCCTTCACAAACACAACACGCAGGTCAGGCTGGGCAGCAGCCTTCACAAACACAACACGCAGGTCAGGCTGGGCAGCAGCCTTCACAAACACAACACGCAGGTCAGGCTGGGCAGCAGCCTTCACAAACACAACACGCAGGTCAGGCTGGGCAGCAGCCTTCACAAACACAACACGCAGGTCAGGCTGGGCAGCAGCCTTCACAAACACAACACGCAGGTCAGGCTGGGCAGCAGCCTTCACAAACACAACACGCAGGTCAGGCTGGGCAGCAGCCTTCACAAACACAACACGCAGGTCAGGCTGGGCAGCAGCCTTCACAAACACAACACGCAGGTCAGGCTGGGCAGCAGCCTTCACAAACACAACACGCAGGTCAGGCTGGGCAGCAGCCTTCACAAACACAACACGCAGGTCAGGCTGGGCAGCAGCCTTCACAAACACAACACGCAGGTCAGGCTGGGCAGCAGCCTTCACAAACACAACACGCAGGTCAGGCTGGGCAGCAGCCTTCACAAACACAACACGCAGGTCAGGCTGGGCAGCAGCCTTCACAAACACAACACGCAGGTCAGGCTGGGCAGCAGCCTTCACAAACACAACACGCAGGTCAGGCTGGGCAGCAGCCTTCACAAACACAACACGCAGGTCAGGCTGGGCAGCAGCCTTCACAAACACAACACGCAGGTCAGGCTGGGCAGCAGCCTTCACAAACACAACACGCAGGTCAGGCTGGGCAGCAGCCTTCACAAACACAACACGCAGGTCAGGCTGGGCAGCAGCCTTCACAAACACAACACGCAGGTCAGGCTGGGCAGCAGCCTTCACAAACACAACACGCAGGTCAGGCTGGGCAGCAGCCTTCACAAACACAACACGCAGGTCAGGCTGGGCAGCAGCCTTCACAAACACAACACGCAGGTCAGGCTGGGCAGCAGCCTTCACAAACACAACACGCAGGTCAGGCTGGGCAGCAGCCTTCACAAACACAACACGCAGGTCAGGCTGGGCAGCAGCCTTCACAAACACAACACGCAGGTCAGGCTGGGCAGCAGCCTTCACAAACACAACACGCAGGTCAGGCTGGGCAGCAGCCTTCACAAACACAACACGCAGGTCAGGCTGGGCAGCAGCCTTCACAAACACAACACGCAGGTCAGGCTGGGCAGCAGCCTTCACAAACACAACACGCAGGTCAGGCTGGGCAGCAGCCTTCACAAACACAACACGCAGGTCAGGCTGGGCAGCAGCCTTCACAAACACAACACGCAGGTCAGGCTGGGCAGCAGCCTTCACAAACACAACACGCAGGTCAGGCTGGGCAGCAGCCTTCACAAACACAACACGCAGGTCAGGCTGGGCAGCAGCCTTCACAAACACAACACGCAGGTCAGGCTGGGCAGCAGCCTTCACAAACACAACACGCAGGTCAGGCTGGGCAGCAGCCTTCACAAACACAACACGCAGGTCAGGCTGGGCAGCAGCCTTCACAAACACAACACGCAGGTCAGGCTGGGCAGCAGCCTTCACAAACACAACACGCAGGTCAGGCTGGGCAGCAGCCTTCACAAACACAACACGCAGGTCAGGCTGGGCAGCAGCCTTCACAAACACAACACGCAGGTCAGGCTGGGCAGCAGCCTTCACAAACACAACACGCAGGTCAGGCTGGGCAGCAGCCTTCACAAACACAACACGCAGGTCAGGCTGGGCAGCAGCCTTCACAAACACAACACGCAGGTCAGGCTGGGCAGCAGCCTTCACAAACACAACACGCAGGTCAGGCTGGGCAGCAGCCTTCACAAACACAACACGCAGGTCAGGCTGGGCAGCAGCCTTCACAAACACAACACGCAGGTCAGGCTGGGCAGCAGCCTTCACAAACACAACACGCAGGTCAGGCTGGGCAGCAGCCTTCACAAACACAACACGCAGGTCAGGCTGGGCAGCAGCCTTCACAAACACAACACGCAGGTCAGGCTGGGCAGCAGCCTTCACAAACACAACACGCAGGTCAGGCTGGGCAGCAGCCTTCACAAACACAACACGCAGGTCAGGCTGGGCAGCAGCCTTCACAAACACAACACGCAGGTCAGGCTGGGCAGCAGCCTTCACAAACACAACACGCAGGTCAGGCTGGGCAGCAGCCTTCACAAACACAACACGCAGGTCAGGCTGGGCAGCAGCCTTCACAAACACAACACGCAGGTCAGGCTGGGCAGCAGCCTTCACAAACACAACACGCAGGTCAGGCTGGGCAGCAGCCTTCACAAACACAACACGCAGGTCAGGCTGGGCAGCAGCCTTCACAAACACAACACGCAGGTCAGGCTGGGCAGCAGCCTTCACAAACACAACACGCAGGTCAGGCTGGGCAGCAGCCTTCACAAACACAACACGCAGGTCAGGCTGGGCAGCAGCCTTCACAAACACAACACGCAGGTCAGGCTGGGCAGCAGCCTTCACAAACACAACACGCAGGTCAGGCTGGGCAGCAGCCTTCACAAACACAACACGCAGGTCAGGCTGGGCAGCAGCCTTCACAAACACAACACGCAGGTCAGGCTGGGCAGCAGCCTTCACAAACACAACACGCAGGTCAGGCTGGGCAGCAGCCTTCACAAACACAACACGCAGGTCAGGCTGGGCAGCAGCCTTCACAAACACAACACGCAGGTCAGGCTGGGCAGCAGCCTTCACAAACACAACACGCAGGTCAGGCTGGGCAGCAGCCTTCACAAACACAACACGCAGGTCAGGCTGGGCAGCAGCCTTCACAAACACAACACGCAGGTCAGGCTGGGCAGCAGCCTTCACAAACACAACACGCAGGTCAGGCTGGGCAGCAGCCTTCACAAACACAACACGCAGGTCAGGCTGGGCAGCAGCCTTCACAAACACAACACGCAGGTCAGGCTGGGCAGCAGCCTTCACAAACACAACACGCAGGTCAGGCTGGGCAGCAGCCTTCACAAACACAACACGCAGGTCAGGCTGGGCAGCAGCCTTCACAAACACAACACGCAGGTCAGGCTGGGCAGCAGCCTTCACAAACACAACACGCAGGTCAGGCTGGGCAGCAGCCTTCACAAACACAACACGCAGGTCAGGCTGGGCAGCAGCCTTCACAAACACAACACGCAGGTCAGGCTGGGCAGCAGCCTTCACAAACACAACACGCAGGTCAGGCTGGGCAGCAGCCTTCACAAACACAACACGCAGGTCAGGCTGGGCAGCAGCCTTCACAAACACAACACGCAGGTCAGGCTGGGCAGCAGCCTTCACAAACACAACACGCAGGTCAGGCTGGGCAGCAGCCTTCACAAACACAACACGCAGGTCAGGCTGGGCAGCAGCCTTCACAAACACAACACGCAGGTCAGGCTGGGCAGCAGCCTTCACAAACACAACACGCAGGTCAGGCTGGGCAGCAGCCTTCACAAACACAACACGCAGGTCAGGCTGGGCAGCAGCCTTCACAAACACAACACGCAGGTCAGGCTGGGCAGCAGCCTTCACAAACACAACACGCAGGTCAGGCTGGGCAGCAGCCTTCACAAACACAACACGCAGGTCAGGCTGGGCAGCAGCCTTCACAAACACAACACGCAGGTCAGGCTGGGCAGCAGCCTTCACAAACACAACACGCAGGTCAGGCTGGGCAGCAGCCTTCACAAACACAACACGCAGGTCAGGCTGGGCAGCAGCCTTCACAAACACAACACGCAGGTCAGGCTGGGCAGCAGCCTTCACAAACACAACACGCAGGTCAGGCTGGGCAGCAGCCTTCACAAACACAACACGCAGGTCAGGCTGGGCAGCAGCCTTCACAAACACAACACGCAGGTCAGGCTGGGCAGCAGCCTTCACAAACACAACACGCAGGTCAGGCTGGGCAGCAGCCTTCACAAACACAACACGCAGGTCAGGCTGGGCAGCAGCCTTCACAAACACAACACGCAGGTCAGGCTGGGCAGCAGCCTTCACAAACACAACACGCAGGTCAGGCTGGGCAGCAGCCTTCACAAACACAACACGCAGGTCAGGCTGGGCAGCAGCCTTCACAAACACAACACGCAGGTCAGGCTGGGCAGCAGCCTTCACAAACACAACACGCAGGTCAGGCTGGGCAGCAGCCTTCACAAACACAACACGCAGGTCAGGCTGGGCAGCAGCCTTCACAAACACAACACGCAGGTCAGGCTGGGCAGCAGCCTTCACAAACACAACACGCAGGTCAGGCTGGGCAGCAGCCTTCACAAACACAACACGCAGGTCAGGCTGGGCAGCAGCCTTCACAAACACAACACGCAGGTCAGGCTGGGCAGCAGCCTTCACAAACACAACACGCAGGTCAGGCTGGGCAGCAGCCTTCACAAACACAACACGCAGGTCAGGCTGGGCAGCAGCCTTCACAAACACAACACGCAGGTCAGGCTGGGCAGCAGCCTTCACAAACACAACACGCAGGTCAGGCTGGGCAGCAGCCTTCACAAACACAACACGCAGGTCAGGCTGGGCAGCAGCCTTCACAAACACAACACGCAGGTCAGGCTGGGCAGCAGCCTTCACAAACACAACACGCAGGTCAGGCTGGGCAGCAGCCTTCACAAACACAACACGCAGGTCAGGCTGGGCAGCAGCCTTCACAAACACAACACGCAGGTCAGGCTGGGCAGCAGCCTTCACAAACACAACACGCAGGTCAGGCTGGGCAGCAGCCTTCACAAACACAACACGCAGGTCAGGCTGGGCAGCAGCCTTCACAAACACAACACGCAGGTCAGGCTGGGCAGCAGCCTTCACAAACACAACACGCAGGTCAGGCTGGGCAGCAGCCTTCACAAACACAACACGCAGGTCAGGCTGGGCAGCAGCCTTCACAAACACAACACGCAGGTCAGGCTGGGCAGCAGCCTTCACAAACACAACACGCAGGTCAGGCTGGGCAGCAGCCTTCACAAACACAACACGCAGGTCAGGCTGGGCAGCAGCCTTCACAAACACAACACGCAGGTCAGGCTGGGCGGCAGCCTTCACAAACACAACACGCAGGTCAGGCTGGGCAGCAGCCTTCACAAACACAACACGCAGGTCAGGCTGGGCAGCAGCCTTCACAAACACAACACGCAGGTCAGGCTGGGCAGCAGCCTTCACAAACACAACACGCAGGTCAGGCTGGGCAGCAGCCTTCACAAACACAACACGCAGGTCAGGCTGGGCAGCAGCCTTCACAAACACAACACGCAGGTCAGGCTGGGCAGCAGCCTTCACAAACACAACACGCAGGTCAGGCTGGGCAGCAGCCTTCACAAACACAACACGCAGGTCAGGCTGGGCAGCAGCCTTCACAAACACAACACGCAGGTCAGGCTGGGCAGCAGCCTTCACAAACACAACACGCAGGTCAGGCTGGGCAGCAGCCTTCACAAACACAACACGCAGGTCAGGCTGGACAGCAGCCTTCACAAACACAACACGCAGGTCAGGCTGGGCAGCAGCCTTCACAAACACAACACGCAGGTCAGGCTGGACAGCAGCCTTCACAAACACAACACGCAGGTCAGGCTGGGCAGCAGCCTTCACAAACACAACACGCAGGTCAGGCTGGACAGCAGCCTTCACAAACACAACACGCAGGTCAGGCTGGGCAGCAGCCTTCACAAACACAACACGCAGGTCAGGCTGGGCAGCAGCCTTCACAAACACAACACGCAGGTCAGGCTGGACAGCAGCCTTCACAAACACAACACGCAGGTCAGGCTGGGCAGCAGCCTTCACAAACACAACACGCAGGTCAGGCTGGACAGCAGCCTTCACAAACACAACACGCAGGTCAGGCTGGGCAGCAGCCTTCACAAACACAACACGCAGGTCAGGCTGGGCAGCAGCCTTCACAAACACAACACGCAGGTCAGGCTGGACAGCAGCCTTCACAAACACAACACGCAGGTCAGGCTGGACAGCAGCCTTCACAAACACAACACGCAGGTCAGGCTGGGCAGCAGCCTTCACAAACACAACACGCAGGTCAGGCTGGACAGCAGCCTTCACAAACACAACACGCAGGTCAGGCTGGGCAGCAGCCTTCACAAACACAACACGCAGGTCAGGCTGGACAGCAGCCTTCACAAACACAACACGCAGGTCAGGCTGGGCAGCAGCCTTCACAAACACAACACGCAGGTCAGGCTGGGCAGCAGCCTTCACAAACACAACACGCAGGTCAGGCTGGGCAGCAGCCTTCACAAACACAACACGCAGGTCAGGCTGGGCAGCAGCCTTCACAAACACAACACGCAGGTCAGGCTGGGCAGCAGCCTTCACAAACACAACACGCAGGTCAGGCTGGGCAGCAGCCTTCACAAACACAACACGCAGGTCAGGCTGGGCAGCAGCCTTCACAAACACAACACGCAGGTCAGGCTGGGCAGCAGCCTTCACAAACACAACACGCAGGTCAGGCTGGGCAGCAGCCTTCACAAACACAACACGCAGGTCAGGCTGGGCAGCAGCCTTCACAAACACAACACGCAGGTCAGGCTGGGCAGCAGCCTTCACAAACACAACACGCAGGTCAGGCTGGGCAGCAGCCTTCACAAACACAACACGCAGGTCAGGCTGGGCAGCAGCCTTCACAAACACAACACGCAGGTCAGGCTGGGCAGCAGCCTTCACAAACACAACACGAAGGTCAGGCTGGGCAGCAGCCTTCACAAACACAACACGCAGGTCAGGCTGGACAGCAGCCTTCACTGATCCTACCGTGCAGTCTGTTTTGCTTTTGCTTTTGCTTTTGTCGTCGCCACACCCCACCTTGAACATAGAAAAGCTGCAGCTTATATACTTGTGACCATCTCTGAATTAACACTCAAATAATCCATTTCGGAGATGGTCACGCTTCTACACAGGGTTTTAGTTTGCATGGCTGACAGTCAATAATCACTGAGTGCCAACCATAGTGGTAAATCATAATACAAACAATACATATATTTACAAGACATTTATAAGCAGGCTTTGCCCTGCCCCTCTCATTATGTGCAGGGCTTTTCCTCTGCCCTGCCACACACAGTATACACTTCATTCAAAAGCAGCAATTTTAAGGTTACATTAAAACCCACTAAGATAGGAAAGCCATTTTATAAAGGTGCTTTTAGTCTTGACTTGAATATTGTAACAGTCCCAGCTTCCCTGACAAATGAAGGCAGAGCATTCCATAATTTAGGAGCTCTACAAGAAGAAGCCTTACCTCCCGTGTTGCTTTTGTTGACCTGAGAAATAACCAGCAGCCCGCAGCCTGTGATCTCAGAGTGCGGTTTGGAAGATACAGGGTCAGTAACTCCTGCAAATAACTAGGTGCTAATCCATTCAGGGCCTTCTAAGTTAACAGCAACATCTTAAAATCAGTTCTATACTGCACAGGAAGTCAATGTAAAGAGGCCGAAACAGGGTAATATGTTCCCTTTTCCTGGTTTTAGTCAGAATTCTAGCAGCGGTATTCTAAACAAGCTGCAAGCGGGATACCACACGTTTTGTGGCACCAGAAGAAAGTGCATTACAATAATCAATTCTAGATGAAACAAAGGCATGCATTAGTCTCTTTGCATCAGGTACGGAAATAATTGGTCTAAGCTTGGCTATATTTCTGAAATGGTAAAAAGATATTTTAGTAACTTCCCCAATATGAGTCTCAAATGATAGATCAGGATCAAAGATGACCCTCAAACTCTTTAATTTCTAGTTTAAGTTTTGATGAGAGACTGCAAGGGTCAAGCTCATGTAATCCCACGTTTCCCTTTAGTTGGTTCTGTGAGCCCACGAGCATAACCTCTGTTTTATCTGAATGCAACATTTATTATGTGGCTGCTAAGCCTGTACCTGTGCTTAATTTGGTCTTCATTTAAATCGAAGACCAAATAAGAAATACTCTTTGTCTTCTCATCCTACAAATCAGGCAATTGCTCACTACACGGTGGGAGGCTGGCTTTGAGCCACCCCCCGTCCTGACTTGGTACAGCCCTGCTTGGTGTACCTGTATTATGTGCCCCCACCCCCCAACCTCTTGTTACAGTTGGTATAGTTCAGCAGCGGTCTTGTCCTGAGTGAAGCAGCAACAGCTGAATAAAAAATATATATTAGCACCTGCCATATCTAGCATACACTGTTTTGTGTAACTGGGCTTTTCAGTCAAATTTCCAGAACACACCACTGTAAACAACCAGAGTCCTTCATTTAACATGCATACCTCTGAAAGCATTGATAGAATGTCGCTATAGAAGATTGCACTGAGCATGTGCAATTCTATTACTGCTTTAATTCCTTGGTCATTTCATCTCAGCAGTGTCTGCTGGGTCATGTTACGGGCTGAAAGCATGTCAGTCAACAGGGGAAGCAGCTGATTGGTTATTGACAGGGCAGCAGTGTGGAGTAGTGGTTAGGGCTCTAGACTCCTGACCGGAGGGTTGTGGGTTCAGTCCCAGGTGGGGGACACTGCTGTTGGACCCTTCAACAAGGTACTTTACCTAGATTGCTCCAATAAAAACCCAGCTGTATAAATGGGTAATTGTATGTAAAAAAATAATGTGATATCTTGTAATAATTGTAAGTCACCCTGGATAAGGGTGTATGCTAAGAAATAAATAATAATAATATGGTGACAGGAAAGAAGCCAGTGAAGGGGTGGGGATAATTTTACTGTCCAAGTGAGCCAGGTAGTGCAAGCCAGTCTCAAAGTTTGGCTTGTAAACAGATGCTTTAAAATGAAAGTACATGTTTGCTAAAACATGTGTTTCTTTCCAAACTGCACATTGAGACCTATATAATGAATAGGTGTACATAGTGGAGAAAACTAATGGAAGTTTTTATAGCTACACTTAATTAAATAAAACTGTTTTTCTATGCTGGTGCAAGACTGAACATTGTGTCATTTACTCCAAATTATAGTTCCTACATTCTGAAACATTTGTAAGAGTTTAGGGGTGTGTGATAAAGGTCTGGTGAAGGCTGGTACAAAATCAAGGCAGTTATCCTGTTCACCCGGTATAGTGTGACAGGCAAACACGAGCAGCACGTAAGGGTCCCTATAGTGTGACAGACAAACATGAGCAGCACGTATGGGTCCCTATTATTTGAATAAGGACCAGTAGAAGGACTGCGGTCAAGGCAGCTAGCAGCGGAATAGCAGAGGCAGAGACTGCAGTTTGATAAAAATCATCACAGTGGGAACAGCCTGCTGCTCTCAGTCCTGGCCCCAACAAATAGCTGGCTCCTCACAAATGTGGTCACACTCAAATCGGCAAACAATTACAATGTGAGTCTGACCACGTTCCTCTAATCAGGTCAATTCAACCAGTCCAGCCACACTCTCACATGACTGGCTTGTCTGCCTGTTGGAGGGACCAAGAAATCATGTAGGGATTCAAAGTAAAAGAATCCCAGCTTTTAAATACAAATATTTACAACACAAACCACCCTCCCCAACATACACACACACACACACACACACACAGACACACACACACACACACACACACAGACACTCACATACACACACACACACACACACACACACACACACACACACACACACACACACACACACACACACATGCACAGACACTCACACACACACACATGCACACACACACTCAAACACACACACACACAATCACGCACACACAGACACAGACACATACACAGACACGCACAGACACACACTCACACTCTCACACACACACGTACAGACACACACCCTCACGCACGCACACACACACAGACACTCACACACAGACACAGACACACACAAGCACACACATGCACACACACACACACACACATAGACACACACACACATACACACACACACACACACACACACACACACACACAGACACAGACACACACAAGCACACACACACACACACACACAGACACACACACAGCACAGACACACACAAACATGTGCACACACAGCCACATACACATACACACACTCATACACACACACACACATGAACACAGCCCTATCACAGGACCCTAAAGAATAAGAAACAGCTTATCAGTTTGACAAGTGCTTGCATGTCTAAGCTGTTTATTTCTGGTTTGGTCACTTTATGGCTGTATTTACACTATCTGAAAATGCTTATGACAAATTGGAGTATTGCAGAATCTAGGGTTTCATTCCTGGAAACAAAACCAAAGAGCACAATGTGAGCAAGCAAGAATCCCGGTGCGGAGGTCTGTCTGTCTGCTTTGAGTTGCATTGAAGCCCAGGACTAGTCTGGAACGAGAATCCCGTGCACGAGGTCTATCTGCCTGCTATGAGTTGCACTGAAGCCCAGGACTAGTCTGGAACGAGAATCCCGTGAGGAGGTCTATCTGCCTGCTTTGACTTGCATTGAAGCCCAGGACTAGTCTGGAACGAGAATCCCGTGAGGAGGTCTATCTGTCTGCTTTGAGTTGCATTGAAGCCCAGGACTAGTCTGGAATGAGAATCCCGTGCAGAGGTCTATCTGCCTGCTTGAGTTGCATTGAAGCCCAGGACTAGTCTGGAACGAGAATCCCGTGAGGAGGTCTATCTGCCTGCTTTGAGTTGCATTGAAGCCCAGGACTAGTCTGGAATGAGAACTGGGTGCAGGAGATCTATCTGTCTGCTTTGAGTTGCATTGAAGCCCAGGACTAGTCTGGAACGAGAATCCCGTGCACGAGGTCTATCTGTCTGCTTTGAGTTGCATTGAAGCCCAGGACTAGTCTGGAACGAGAATCCGGTGCACGAGGTCTGTCTGTCTGCTTTGAGTTGCATTGAAGCCCAGGACTAGTCTGGAACGAGAATCCCGGTGAGGAGGTCTATCTGCCTGCTTTGACTTGCATTGAAGCCCAGGACTAGTCTGGAACGAGAATCCCGGTGCGGAGGTCTATCTGTCTGCTTTGAGTTGCATTGAAGCCCAGGACTAGTCTGGAATGAGAATCCCGGTGCGGAGGTCTATCTGCCTGCTTGAGTTGCATTGAAGCCCAGGACTAGTCTGGAACGAGAATCCCGGTGAGGAGGTCTATCTGCCTGCTTTGAGTTGCATTGAAGCCCAGGACTAGTCTGGAATGAGAATCCGGGTGCAGGAGATCTATCTGTCTGCTTTGAGTTGCATTGAAGCCCAGGACTAGTCTGGAACGAGAATCCCGGTGCACGAGGTCTATCTGTCTGCTTTGAGTTGCACTGAAGCCCAGGACTAGTCTGGAACGAGAATCCCGGTGCACGAGGTCTATCTGTCTGCTTTGAGTTGCATTGAAGCCCAGGACTAGTCTGGAACGAGAATCCCGGTGCAGGAGATCTATCTGTCTGCTTTGAGTTGCACTGAAGCCCAGGACTAGTCTGGAACGAGAATCCCGGTGCACGAGGTCTATCTGTCTGCTTTGAGTTGCATTGAAGCCCAGGACTAGTCTGGAACGAGAATCCCGGTGCACGAGGTCTGTCTGTCTGCTTTGAGTTGCATTGAAGCCCAGGACTAGTCTGGAACGAGAATCCCGGTGAGGAGGTCTATCTGCCTGCTTTGACTTGCATTGAAGCCCAGGACTAGTCTGGAACGAGAATCCCGGTGCAGGAGGTCTATCTGTCTGGTTTGAGTTGCATTGAAGCCCAGGACTAGTCTGGAACGAGAATCCCGGAGCACGAGGTCTATCTGCCTGCTTTGAGTTGCATTGAAGCCCAGGACTGGTCTGGAAAAGAAGAAACAGAACATCTGCCAGCCCCCTCTCTACAATAATAAACTGAAACGTGTGATCTCAATATATATGCAAATGAAGTCAGGTCCCAAGGTGATGATGCAGCACAGCTCTGCAATAGAGGCTTATGCACAAAAACGCAGAGAAATTGAAAATCTGTAATAAGTATTAAAAAAGTAATCATTTTCAGAAGGCATCCTAATCCCAAGGAAATTAATGGGAATTTACTGCCTCAGAATAACGGAGAGAGAGCCACCCCAATTATTTTCACTGCTATCTGAACTGCCTCATTTAAAGCTGTGCTATTGAACTTTTGCGACTATGAATTAATTGTTTTCCCAAAACAGTTACCCTGTCGAGAAGCTATGATGAATTGCAATCCTCACCAAACATTAGACTTCTTCTTAATTGTATATATTTTTCATTGAGTTTCTTTGACCTGGACTGCACAGAGTACATCCCACTGTGACACTATTCTCTATTTTTAAAGCATTTTATAAGCACAGAGCATGACAATATTCATTTAATATCTAAAGAAACATGTTGATACAGTGAGTGATGTATTTCACATGCAGTGATTGATGTATTTCACATGCAGTGATTGATGTAGTTCACACGCAGTGAGTGATGTAGTTCACATGCAGTGATTGATGTATTTCACATGCAGTAATTGATGTATTTCACACAGTGATTGATGTATTTCACACCAGTGATTGATGTATTTCACACAGTGATTGATGTATTTCACACACAGTGATTGATGTTTTTCACACAGTGATTGATGTATTTCACATGCAGTGATTGATGTATTTCACACGCAGTGATTGATGTATTTCACACACAGTGATTGATGTATTTCACGTGCAGTGATTGATGTATTTCACATGCAGTGATTGATGTATTTCACATGCAGTGATTGATGTATTTCACGTGCAGTGATTGATGTATTTCACATGAGGTGATTGATGTACTTCACATGCAGTGATTGATGTGGTTTACACGCAGTGATTGATGTATTTCACACGTAGTGATTGATGTATTTCACATGCAGTGATTGATGTACTTCACATGCAGTGATTGATGTATTTCACATGCAGTGATTGATGTATTTCACATGAGGTTCGGCTGGCAGGCTTTAGTTTCAGAAACTCTTCTTTGGACTCTCTCTAGGGCCAGAATTGAACCCAGTATTCTAGGTGTGGTCTCGCTGGTGTGTGATACATAACATCCTTTGATTTGTACTCTAAACTTTGGCTTCTTGCCTTTTTAATTGCTTCTACATAGTGGTTGCTGACAGCGACAGGTCTACTATAACACCAAGCCAACATAACACTAAACTGCGCAGTCAAACCCTGATCAAGCACCACTAAACTGTGCAGTCAAACCCTGATCAAGCACCACTAAACTGTGCAGTCAAACCCTGATCAAGCACCACTAAACTGTGCAGTCAAATCCTGATCAAGCACCACTAAACTGTGCAGTCAAACGCTGATCAAGCACCACTAAACTGTGCAGTCAAACCCTGATCAAGCACCATTAAACTGTGCAGCCAAACCCTGATCAAGCACCACTAAACTGTGCAGTCAAACCCTGATCAAGCACCACTAAACTGTGCAGTCAAACCCTGATCAAGCACCACTAAACTGCGCAGTCAAATCCTGATCAAGCACCACTAAACTGTTCAGTCAAACCCTGATCATGCACCACTAAACTGTGCAGTCAAACCCTGATCATGCACCACTAAACTGTGCAGTCAAACCCTGATCATGCACCACTAAACTGTGCAGTCAAACCCTGATCAAGTACCACTAAACTGTGCAGTCAAACCCTGATCAAGCACCACTAAACTGCGCAGTCAAACCCTGATCAAGCACCACTAAACTGTGCAGTCAAACCCTGATCAAGCACCACTAAACTGCGCAGTCAAACCCTGATCAAGCACCACTACACTGTGTAGTCAAACCCTGATCAAGCACAACTAAACTGTGCAGTCAAACCCTGATCAAGCACCACTAAACTGTGCAGTCAAACCCTGATCAAGCACCACTAAACTGTGCAGTCAAACCCTGATCAAGCACCACTAAACTGTGCAGTCAAACCCTGATCATGCACCACTAAACTGTGCAGTCAAACCCTGATCATGCACCACTAAACTGTGCAGTCAAACCCTGATCAAGCACCACTAAACTGTGCAGTCAAACAAGATGCTCGGATATATTGTGAGAAGTGTTGAATTTAAATCAAGGGAAGTAATGTTAAAACTTTACAATGCATTAGTAAGACCTCACCTAGAATATTGTGTTCAGAAAGAGTGCAAAGAAGAGCAACCAGAATTATCCCAGGTTTAAAAGGCATGTTGTATGCAGACAGACTAAAAGAATTGAATCTATTCAGTCTTGAACAAAGAAGACTACGCAGTGATCTGATTCAAACATTCAAAATCCTAAAAGGTATAGACAATGTCGACCCAGTGGACTTTTTGACCTGAAAAAGAAACAAGGACCAGGGTTCACAAATGGAGATTAGATAAAGGGGCATTCAGAACAGAAAATAGGAGGCACTTTTTTACACAGAGAATTGTGAGGGTCTGGAACCAACTCCCCAGTAATGTTGTTGAAGCTGACACCCTGGGATCCTTCAAGAAGCTGCTTGATGAGATTCTGAGATCAATAAGCTACTAACAAACAAATGAGCAAGATGGGCTGAATGGCCTCCTCTCGTTTGTAAACTTTCTTATTTTCTTATGTTCTTATAATATTTGAGAACTATCATTTGCACTCCGCCCCCTTTTAGCAAATTAATGCCGGACTGCCCATAATTGCATATTCATCTAAGGTTGAACCGCAAAGAAAGCTGCTGCTGCAAAGTATTCCCTAAAAAGTCGCAGACAGCATTGTGCTTGTTTAGTACATTTCACCCTAGACTTCCAACTCCTTTGCAACTGGTCTGCGACTATTGTGACAGGCGCACAGTACATATACCCCTTAGTATGTTTTTGATAAAAGTTCTTTAATGGTATTGAAATAAGTTATTGGGAGCTATATTGCATTCAAAAGGTTATTGCAATCACTTTATGTTTGTGCTGAAATATAATGGCTTTATATTATGTTTTTGCACTGTTTATTTGTGTTAAACACCCTGCAGTGTTTACAAGAAACATTATCCTGTGTTGTCCATATCGCAGCATTTCATTCAACATATTTCTGATTGTTTTGATATTTTTTATTCATAGGTTAATCAACTAGGGAATTACTTTGTTTTCAACTTTGTCTTGGGAACATTCACCAGGAGAAAGATACATTTTCTTCTAAACATTGTATCCAAATCATGCCCTGTGGCAGGGCAAGAGCCCTGCACATGAAGAGGGTTTTTGTGTAAATGTATTGTAAATAGTGTGTGTTTATTGTAAATTTACCTGACGCTCCTGGGAGAGCCTGCCTGCTGTGTGTGATTGCCAGCAGGATAATCAGCAGGTAGGTGTGTTCCAGCAGGCCGTCAAGTATAAAAAGATCCCATTTATTCACCTCAGGGCTGCTGCAAAACCAAGATAAAGATAAATATAAAGAAAGCGAGACCGCCGATGGCCCTGCTAGTAGTCAGGGTCAGGGTCTGTTTATGATTGCACAGAGAAGATTAGTTCAGGGATTGTAGATCCCACTAATGTATAGTGAGCGAGGTGTATAAAGCAGGACCTGCATGCCGTTTCATGGCACCTTTATTTTGATAGTTTTTGTACTGTGTTTATTTGCTGCAGCAGAGAGCGTGATCTGGAGACGCCAGATCCTTAGAAGGCTTTTTTCTCTTGCCAAACTCTCCTGAATAAATGTTGAGAAATGTATTGCCAATATATCACTGTGAAAAGAAATGTATTGCCAATATATCACTGTGATACAGAAATGTATAAAATATATCACTGTAACACAGAAATGTATTGCCAATATATCACTGTGATACAGAAATGTATTGCAATTGATTTATAACCCATGATGTGCGATTAGAAATCTATCAGTTTGTGGATGTGTGACAGAGAGCTTAATGAATCCTCGTCAACAATCTCCTCCCGACCTGTGAGGGCGCTGTATAACAAGAACAGTGTGCCCCGGACTGGATGGTTTGACAGTTCATTCAAGGGTCAGTCGGAAGTCGGCCATCTAAAAGGGGGCGAACCCACAATACTAGAAGTCAGCGCCTTACTGCGGGGGCAATGTGTCAGTCATGGATTGAGGAGACATGATTGCACTCACTACCAAAGGGGCGGACTGAAGGTATATCACGGGATGTTATGCTTGTGAAAGACCTGTAAAGGATGGTAAAAGTCGAAAGTAACCATGAGTTTTTGTCGTACTGTATCTGTCTGTTTATTAATTGTCACCCTTATCATTCATAGAAAACTAAATCTGGGAGTGTGGCAAAGTGCCCCCGTGTGTATTTTGTGTTACGTGTTGTGTGTAAATGTTGGTGTATAGTCATCGGTACACGGGATATAAACGGGTCTATGTTTCACGTGTGATTTAAAAATGTAGATTTGTATTTGGCACGAGGAGGGCACAAATCACTTCACGCGCTGGTTATAATATAATGTGTGGTCACGGAGTGCACTTAATTAATTCACGTGCAGTTGTACCGAGATTCCAATTGAATGATTGACTAGCAATCGAAGTCTCGGTACAACTGCATAAAGCTGCATGTTTTCACTCACTCGGGTTGGGTGTTCGGTGAGTGGAGAACGGAGAGAGAGAAGGAGAAAATTACATTTATAGTTGTCACTCACCGTGTTTGTTCGCCTGTTTACTGTATAGTCCGCTTTGTTTATCTCTTTTGTTTTGGCGTAAGTGCCGTGTCCTGTTTTGTGTTCTGTTTGTTAAACCTTTTTATTTATTTGTTATTAAACGCTGAGTGCAACCATCGCACTCAGTTTCATCATCACCGCCTGTCTGTGTGTTTTCTCTCTGGTCTGAGTTCCTCCCTGCAGCCAGCCTGTCACACGTGGTGTCAGAACCGGGATAACAGCCTCCAGGACTCAGGCCAGAGCGGGTACCGCAGTTTTTTTCCAGTTTTGCCAGTAGGGTTTGTTTTTTGTTGCTGCAGTAAAGCGAGGATAGGGAGAAAAAGCTGCAGGAAGCAGCAGCAGCAACAACAACAACAGCTGCAGCACTCATCCTGCATGCCGGGCTGGGAGGAGGACAGCCACAACGGGCAGGGTGCCCAGACACGGGCTCAGGGAAAGCAGCAGCTGTCACCCCAAGCATCAGTAGCCACCCCTCTACCCCCACTGCCACCGGGTTCCCCACCGTCCCGGGAAATATGGGACTGGCTGGTGCACCCCGAGGGGAACTTCGCCAGTGACCTCCCCTGGGTTATTAACACACTGCGGATGCGAGATGGGGAACGATGGGAGGACTGGGAGCAACAGCACAACCCGGCATCAGTTCGTGACCTTGCCGCGGTGGTGCTGGGGTACCTAGCTGCAGACATGGGAGGGGTGCCTTCCAGTGAGCAAGAGGGAGAGGAGCAGTCGCTGCCCTCTCCAGTACCTGAGTGGGAGGAGCCCGAACGTCCCACGCCTGAGTGGGAGGAGCCCGAACGTCCCACGCCTGAGTGGGAGGAGCCCGAACGCCCCACGCCTGAGTGGGAGGAGCCCGAACGTCCCACGCCTGAGTGGGAGGAGCCCGAACGTCCCACGCCTGAAGGGGAGGAGTCGGTGCGCCCACAGCCCAAGAGGGAGGAGTCGGTGCGCCCACAGCCCAAAAGGGAGGAGTCGGTGCGCCCACAGCCCAAGAGGGAGGAGTCGGCGCCCACGGCCCAAGAAGGGGAAGGTAGACGCCCACAGCCCCAGTCTCCACCAGCAGAGGGTGAATTCCTGCTGGGTCCACCTCCATTGCCATGGGAGGACTGCTTGCAGCTCCCACCTCCACCAGCAGAGGGTGAATTCCTGCTGGTCCCGCCTCCGCCACCTCCATTGGCAGGAGCAGAGCAGCAGGAGCTGCCTCTGCCTCCGCCACTTCCATCGGCAGAGCAGCAGGAGCTGCCTCTGCCTCCGCCACCTCCACCGGCAGGAGCAGAGCAGCAGGAGCTGCCTCTGCCTCCGCCACTTCCATCGGCAGAGCAGCAGGAGCTGCCTCTGCCTCCGCCACCTCCATCGGCAGGAGTAGAGCAGCAGGAGCTGCCTCTGCCTCCCGCCACTTCCATCGGCAGAGCAGCAGGAGCTGCCTCTGCCTCCGCCAACCCCACCAGCAGAGGATGAATGCCTGCTGGTAACACTTCCCCACCAGCAGAGGGATGAATGCCTGCTGGTATCACTTCCCCACCAGCAGAGGAGGAATGCCTGCTGGTAACACTTCCCCACCAGCAGAGGATGAATGCCTGCTGGTATCACTTCCCCACCAGCAGAGGAGGAATGCCTGCTGGTATCACTTCCCCACCAGCAGAGGAGGAATGCCTGCTGCTATCATTTCCCCACCGTCACGAGGAGAGGAGCAGGAGCTGCCTCTCCTTCACCAGAAGGACCAGGGCTAGATGCTGGCGGTCCTCAGCAGCCCTTGCATAGGCTGCTGAGGGAAGCACGGGAAGAACCGCCCGGCCGCAGAGGCCGAGAAGAGGGCCAACACCTGCACCCCAGCTAGTCCTGACTCCCTGCCTGCCGCCCAAGGATGCCTGCCTCGCTTAGCCCAAGGATGCCTGCCTTGCTTCGCCCAAGGATGCCTGCCTCGCCGCCCAAGGATGCCTGCCTCGCCGCCCAAGGATGCCTGCCTCGCCGCCCAAGGATGCTTGCCTTGCATCGCCTGGGGTTGCCAGCCGCTCCGCATCGCCTGGGGTTGCCAGCCGCTCCGCATCGCCTGGGGTTGCCAGCCGCTCCGCATCGCCTGGGGTTGCCAGCCGCTCCGCATCGCCTGGGGTTGCCAGCCGCTCCGCATCGCCTGGGGTTGCCAGCCGCTCCGCATCGCCTGGGGCTGCCTGTCGCTCCACATCGCCTGGGGCTGCCTTTTGCTCCACACAGGGTACAGGGTACGAGGGAGAAGTGGAGCTCCCGCTGCCGCCTCTATGGCCAGGGGCTCCCCTCCCGAGTTCGCTTCCCGAGGGTCCGCTGCTGCTGCCGTCGCCTCCCGAGGGTCCGCTGCTGCTGCCGTCGCCTCCCGAGGGTCCGCTGCTGCTGCCGCCGCCTCCGAGGGTCCGCTGCTGCTGCCGCCGCCTCCCGAGGGTCCGCTGCTGCTGCCGCCGCCTGGGGTCGCCAGGGATCCTGCTTCGCCTGGGGTAGTCGAGGGTCCTGCTTCGCCTGGGGTCGCTACACTATGGCCAGAACCCCATGAAGGGAGCTGTCGGCCATGAAGAAAGGGGAGGTCAGGAGACCAGCTCCCCAGCCGCATTTCCGTGGCAGGAAACACGGTGGCCAGAGCCCCACGGAGGGAGCTAGCGGCCACGGAAGGAGGGGAGGTCAGGAGACCAGCTCCCCGCAGCAGTTTCGCTGCGGAGGTGGGTGGCGGCCCCACGGAGGGGAACTGCCGGCCATGAAGAAGGGGGGAGGTCAGGAGACCAGCTTCCCCGCAGCAGTTTCGCTGCCGGAGATTGTGTGGTCGGAGCCCCACGGAGGGAACTCCGGCCATGAAGAAGGGGAGGTCAGGAGACCAGCTCCCCAGCTGCACTTTCAGCGGCAGGAGATAGTGTGGCTGAAGCCCCGGAAGAGGGAGCTGCCAGCCACGAAGAATTGGGGTGCCAGACATTTCACCATGGCCACCCCAGAAACAACTTGCTT
This sequence comes from Acipenser oxyrinchus oxyrinchus, assembly GCA_030684275.1. NCBI lineage: Eukaryota > Metazoa > Chordata > Actinopteri > Acipenseriformes > Acipenseridae > Acipenser > Acipenser oxyrinchus. The sequence continues at coordinate 8,317 of JAGXEW010000889.1, read as the reverse complement.
CCCCTCTTCCGGGACTTTGGGACTGAGGGGAGGTGGCCATTGAGGCCATGTGTGCTTTGCACAAGGGGGGTATATGTGGCAAAGTGCCCCCGTGTGTATTTTGTGTTACGTGTTGTGTGTAAATGTTGGTGTATAGTCATCGGTACACGGGATATAAACGGGTCTATGTTTCACGTGTGATTTAAAAATGTAGATTTGTATTTGGCACGAGGAGGGCACAAATCACTTCACGTGCTGGTTATAATATAATGTGTGGTCACGGAGTGCACTTAATTAATTCACGTGCAGTTGTACCGAGATTCCAATTGAATGATTGACTAGCAATCGAGTCTCGGTACAACTGCATAAAAGCTGCATGTTTTCACTCACTCGGGGTTGGGTGTTCGGTGAGTGGAGAACGGAGAGAGAGAAGGAGAAAATTACATTTATAGTTGTCACTCACCGTGTTTGTTCGTCTGTTTACTGTATAGTCCGTTTTGTTTATCTCTTTTGTTTTGGCGTAAGTGCCGTGTCCTGTTTTGTGTTCTGTTTGTTAAACCTTTTATTTATTTGTTATTAAGCGCTGAGTGCAACCATCGCACTCAGTTTCATCATCACCGTCTGTCTGTGTGTTTCTCTCTCTGGTCTGAGTTCCTCCCTGCAGCCAGCCTGTCACAGGGAGCTGTCACTATTCAGCCAGCATCAACACCGGACTGCACTGCTCTACTGTTTTACTGTTACTGTATAATTCACCACTTACACAAGGAGCACTCACTGTTGGGATTCATGACTGTGTCTGTGTATAGTGTGTGTTATTATTATTTCAGGACTGAACCCCGTGGTTTGACTGGCTTTACACCTCGCCATGTTAGTCAGTATTATTATTTAAAGCAACAAATAAAGCTTTGTTTTCACCACTGGAACTGTTGTTGGACTGCTGTTATTCAGCACTGCATCACCTCCACACCTGTGCACTACAAACCACTTTGACACAGGGTGATATCATTTTTAATATGGGGTGTCCCTAATCCAGTTTCCCAGAACATATATTCCGAAAATGTGGTCTTTTTTTATGATGTTTTCATTACCATTGGCTGAGGAGCCAAAAACAGCATTAATTCTATCCTTTGGTGGTAAAGCAATAAGAAACAAAAGTCAAGTAAACAAAGGTTTCAGCTAGCAGTGTTTTCTAAGTATTGAAAAAGACTTCTAATCTAAACATGTGTCATGTGTTTCTTTAGTATTACTTTATTCATTTATAAAGTTCTAACTGAAATTTTAGGGTAGTTTGGAAAGAGGAAAACCACCTAACATACGTCATTTACCCAATTGTCCAAATGAGTATAAAACTGCCTTCCTCCTTTTGTGTTTGATTTGGCATCTCTGCACCTCCCTCTCTTGCCTGGGGGCTCAGATTGCCCTGTCCACATGGCCAAGCAATCGTTCCTCAACCGTGCATGTTCCAGGCACAATGTCTGTATAATAACACGGTCAGAATGTTACCAATAAAATGATTCTAAATCTCCTGAAGTTCTGGAGAAGACAAACACGACGAAGGCATTAGCTGAAACATTTGTCTACTTGACTTAGTATCTCCTAGTTTTACCTCTTAATTGAAACATCGCTGATTTCTTTTGTGTTCAATTCAGCTCTCTGTGTACACTGGTATCCGATGAGAGCTATCGACAATGCAGAACCAGACATTAGAGGGGAAAGGGAGAGAGGAGCCAGATGCATTCATTTCCATACAGCTGCTCTGTGAAGGATGCCTGATCGGAGGTATAAAGGATTCTTTATTGTTCTGAGAAAGAAGAATCTGCAATCATTATTAGCCTGACTGAACAAGTGTGATTGGAGTTATTAGCATAAATTATCTCACCCCTTGCTCCTGAAAAGAACACATTAGCTTCTTTTTGCTTTCACACTTAATTACCCCACTCATTCTGCAGTTGCCTGTAGAAAAAAAATATAATATATACAGGACAACAGACAGACAAGAGCCAAATAGGGCACGAGTAACATATGATATGCTAACTTGTGCTCAAGATGGCAAAGGTATGGCTTAGACTGAACTGTCCCTTTATATTGCAGAAAGCAATCTTTTGTCTTTAAAAATGACACTTCTCTCTGTGGCAAACACTTCCCCAGACAAAACCAAGAGAGAAACAATAATAACAGTTCAGTCAATGAGTTCTAGGTGGTACATACACTTACAGTGTTAGCTTTCAACCCTTCTTCTTTAACCCTTCTTCTTTTTAAAGAAAACAAATCTAATTTATAGAATTTGCATCCAAAATTGATACAATTTTGTTTCTTAAAAGAGAAAATAAAGCAAATACAAAAATACCTTGTTTATCTGTTGCCAAAATACAGCAGCTTTCAAATGATTTTCTTACAAAATGATTTCTTTTTTTGTAACCTTTGTTTTATTTTAATTCCTGAAATAAACAGTGATAAATTCCCAGATATATTTATATATAAAAAACTGAAATAAATGCAAATAAAAGGATTTAAAAACTAGCATCTTTGTTTAAAAGGGCTTCTTACATCCGACTGCATTAGGAAGACTGTGTAGCTATTTGTGTTCTTAAATAAACACATGAGCAGCCAGACACAGGGCTGCTTTCTCAAGCGCTTTGCTCTGGGGCATGGCTTTGACTATTTCTTTTCAAACGAACAGAACCCCAGCTGTCTGCGGTGCACGGCTGGTAAGAGCAAACCCTTCGGCACACTGACTGCCTGTCTGCGGTGCACGGCTGGTAAGAGCAAACCCTTCGCACACTGACTGCCTGTCTGCGGTGTACGGCTGGTAAGAGCAAACCCTTCGGCACACTGACTGCCTGTCTGCGGTGCACGGCTGGTAAGAGCAAACCCTTCGGCACACTGACTGCCTGTCTGCGGTGCACGGCTGGTAAGAGCAAACCCTTCGGCACACTGACTGCCTGTCTGCGGTGCACGGCTGGTAAGAGCAAACCCTTCGGCACACTGACTGCCTGTCTGCGGTGCACGGCTGGTAAGAGCAAACACTTAGGCACACTGACTGCCTGTCTGCGGTGCACGGCTGGTAAGAGCAAACCCTTCGGCACACTGACTGCACAGCCTGCAATTTACAAGATGAGGCCGTTATTCCTGGTGATACCTTTTGTTTTTTGGAGTGAAAAAAATGGGAAGGTGTCAGATACATTAAAAAAGATTTATTAGCTTGTGTTTATGGAAAAATGTAACTGGAACAAATTCAGTTAAATACACACACGGGTCCAGAGACTGGAACTATATGAATTTATAGGTTTAATATTTAGAGAAGTGCAGGAGGTATTAAAAGTAGGATATTAAACTGTTACAGGACCCCAGCAGTGCAAATAACATCTTTTCATCACTGTGAAGCGGTACCACAAATCTGAGATGGATACCTCCTGTTACTACCCCGGATAACAAAGGATGATTTAAAAACACTGTCACCTGATACTGTTGCAGGTCTTGTGAGGAAGGGTCTGCATTATTTGAAGGCACTCATTTGTTTCATGATGAAAATGGCCAGTAATATTTTACTTTAAAACTGGATGAACAAACCAAGAATTACAAGAACTATAACAAATCAAATGAAGAAAAACTGCACTTTCAATAGCAATGTTCAATGCAACATCTATAAATTGCTTTTATTTTATTTAATTTATTTTTGGTTTTATTTTTTTTCTTAGTTCAGGTTTAGCAGAAGAATATTGAATAATAATATTATGTGTAATGACTGTTTTGTTCATTAAAAACGTTTTTCCTTTTTGTTTTCAGTTTAGGTAGTTAACCCATTTTCTAAGCACAATAAGGCACTTCAGAGTGTATGATCACCACACTCGGCTTCGCCTGGTGACTTGCAGCACCCAGGGCATGGTGATATTAGAGTTTATAATCCAGAGCTGGCAATGGAATGTGAAACAAGCACTGTGATTGGTCGAGCAAGGTTCCAGCTGTCCATAGATTGGATGGATATGGACAGTTGGAGCCTTGTCACTTATTCTAAATCACTGCGCTGCCTCACAAAATTTAAAGTATCAGCCAACTTGCTTTTACAGTTACAGATCTACAGCTGTAACTATGAAACTGAGTGACCAATTACCTGCAAAAAATCCCAAAGTAGTAAGAAGACAGTGGAGGCACTTACAGACTTTTGATGCCATGGTAGCTACAATGCTCACTTCTAACGTCTGGTAAATGTCCTGAGCCAAAGGTGAGAGTGTTTAACACAACGAGAAAGGACTTACCATACGGTAAAGTCCTCTTATGAGGGTTATATTGGGATTTAGAAAATGGATAAATTTGTTTTGTGATTTTATGCAGCATTTGTTTTTGTTGCTAATGAATACAAACGTTTTCCTTTACATACCACCATGAGTAATGTGGTTTGTTTTCTGAATTCCATGTGTGGTCTGGTATGCATGTCCTGATGTTATTCTCTTTAGTACCAGGGAGTTTCTTAATATAGAATACAAGTGAATAAGATCCAAGTGTGTATATATACTGTATATATTGTGACAAAGTTAGGGTGCCTTGCCACAATTCGGGACCTTTTCACCTTCTTAAATTACTGACCCAGACACCGAACTTGCACAATAAAGCACTTGCGTGCACTTTTAATAATACAAACAAAACACAAAACAAACACCTAGCTCTTTACGAGCACTAACTAAACTTAGTCCAGTCCCTGACTGACCATCGGGCAGCTAAGCTGCTTACCGATACAATTACAACACACAGTTGTTATTTAGAAACACAGTACGCACAGTACTTACTTTATATGACTGGTAGCAGTGCACACAGCTTTTATAATATTAATAATAAAACAAAACAATTAACAAATCAAAGTAACAATAAAGGAAACTAACAAAAAGGTGCCTGCACACATATCCTACACAGGGAGGATTTTAACCCCCCTCCCTGCTGTCTTACACATCCTCCCCCTTGTCTTTTCAAAACACAGGCCACTCGACGGCCACCTCCCTCCACCCTTAAAAGACCACCCACCCTCAAGTCCAGCAATGTCCATTGCCGCCCTCTTCCACAGGCGGGCTTGAGGGTGGGTCGGTCCCTCCGGCGCTGCCAGGACCGCGACCCGGCGACACGGGACCCCACCGGGATGACAGGGCCGACGGCAGCGACGGCCGGGACACCGGAGACTGCAGCAGTGGGCAGAGGTCTTCACCTGGGGACCGGCGTAGCGATGTTCGATCACCCAGGGGGAGCGAAGCAGCGAACAGGGGGAGCACTAGTGACGTCTGGCAGCAGCCCAGCGACGTCTGGGTGATCGGGGAGAGCGGAGTGGGGAACCAGGTGTAGAGCTGTGGCCAATGGTGTAGGCTCCTGGGTTCCAGGTCTAGCGCCGGGAGGTCTAGGCAGACCGGCAGGGTGTCCAGAAGCAAGGGGTAAGGGACCGTACCCAGCAGCACCGGACTGGTTTCCAGGGGTGGTGGTCGGGGCTGTGGTGGAGGTATCTTCTTCACCTCCTCCCCCTTGATTGTTGCTTCTCCCTCAGGCGCTGGAGACAGTGGGGCCTCTCCCTCAGGCGCTGGAGACAGCGGGGCCTCTCCCTCAGGCGCTGGAGACAGCGGGGCCTCTCCCTCTCGCTGGAGACAGCGGGGCCTCTCCTCTCGCGCTGGAGACAGCGGGGCCTCTCCCTCTCGCTGGAGACAGCGGGGCCTCTCCCTCTCGCTGGAGACAGCGGGCCTCTCCCTCTCGCTGGAGACAGCGGGGCCTCTCCCTCTCGCTGGAGACAGCGGGGCCTCTCCCTCTCGCGCTGGAGACAGCGGGGCCTCTCCTCTCGCGCTGGAGACAGCGGGGCCTCTCCTCTCGCTGGAGACAGCGGGGCCTCTCCCTCTCGCTGGAGACAGCGGGGCCTCTCCCTCTGGGCTGGAGACAGCGGGGCCTCTCCCTCTCGCGCTGGAGACATCTCTTTGTCTGCTCCTTTTGAGCAGCGGTGTTTCTTTTGATCTGTTCGATCAAATCTTTAAAATCCATTTTAACTGGGTCGTAGGGCTTTTTACCCGCATTCTCCACCATATGTGACAAAGTTGGGGTGCCTTGCCACAATTCGGGACCTTTTCACCTTCTTAAATTACTGACCCAGACACCGAACTTGCACAATAAAGCACTTGCGTGCACTTTTAATAATACAAACAAAACAAAACACAAAACAAACACCTAGCTCTTTGCGAGCACTAACTAAACTTAGTCCAGTCCCTGACTGACCATCGGGCAGCTAAGCTGCTTACCGATACAATTACAACACACAGTTGTTATTTAGAAACACAGTACACACAGTACTTACTTTACATGACTGGTAGCAGCGCACACAGCTTTCTGCTCCTCCAACTCAGCAGCCCTGAGCAAACTAACTGCTCTCCTTTAATACCCTGCACCTGGCTCTAATTTAATAATAAGCACCAGGTGCAGGGATAATAATAATAAAACAATTAACAAATCAAAGTAACAATAAAGGAAACTAACAAAAAGGTGCCTGCGCACATATCCTACACAGGGAGGATTTTAACCCCCCTCCCTACTGTCTTACAATATATATATATATATATATAGAGAGAGAGAGAGAGAGAGAGAGAGAGAGAGAGAGAGAGAGAGAGAGAGAGAGAGAGAGAGATGTCTTTTAATATATAACATCAACTTTGTTTAATTATCCCAACCTGGGTTTAAAATATATTTCCTTTTTAACATCAAAACATTCTTTTCAGTAGGTTGGATTTATTTTGTGTATAGATGTGGTTTAACAAAATAATATTGGATAAAGGCTGCTAGAAGCTTCATGGCAAACTTCTAAGTCTGCAATTGTAGATCCAATTATTTTCACTTAAATCCACAAAAACATAGTCAAATGTAACAGTCTCATGTTAGATATTCAATGATTAAACTGAGCTTGACCTCTCTCTTTGTTTCTATAAAAATCCTGTTCAGGCAGGTTTCAGACCACCTGCTTTCCTGCCAAGGTTAATTGTTATTAATATTAAACTCTGCTACATTTTCCAAAATGTATTACATTCCTACTAGATCTAAGAAACTGTCCCACACTATTGCCCCCCCTCACTTATTTTGCCAAGTTCTCATTAATTTCTATAATATAATGAAGCAATGGACAGTTCACCATTGACTCCCTTTTCTGTACCAAAAGGTACTTCTTATTAGTTAAAAGATCAATCATCATAGAAACCTTGAATTTCAAACTGCTGACCAGTGAGACGCACTGCAGTTTCCAGGATTTATTTCCTCCATTTACACATGGTACTGCTTTGCTTCAAGCAAGCAAAGACAAGGTTACCAAATTAATGACATTCTCTTTGGCAGATCTACTGTATACTAGACACAGACTGGTAGCGTTATGCTTTGACTGAAGTTATTACTTGTAGTCACTTTCTGCTCTGCACTATATTATATTCTCTTAGTTTCAAACTCTTACAGTTTCTCTGCCATTATACTCCTGTTGTTCTTTTTACAGTAAAATCACAATCCACTTTTAGTTCAATTGAGCTATTTCAATTGTACCCAAACATATCGGCTCTTTTCATAGAGTTTACTATTCTTTGCCTCACTAGATGAGGATGTTAAGGAAAAAGAGACCCTTCAAAGAGACCCTTCCACCTGATAAGAAAGGCTTGGAACTTTCAGTACGCTAGCATGATTTCTGAGTAATGAACCTTCTACACAGATTCCATACAATTCTACTAATAATATGTTCTACTGGTTACAGAGAATATTTAAACATGAATACAGAATCCTACTATATTACTGTAAACTAATAAGTAAACAATAAGAGCAATAATACGCTAGGAAAAAATAGTTCCAATAAATGTAATAGTTCCAATGAATTTAATAGATAAACAAATTATTTTTAATAATAAATTAAATAAATTCAAATAAATTAAATATTTGTCTCATGAAGTTAACTATACCAGAGAACATCATTTTCTAAATTAATTGGCTGGATACACAGTTGGACAGATTGTGCAGTAGGTGGCACTGTTTGGTGAGTAGGGGAGTTTGTTTCTGCCTTTGTGTTTACGAGTTGACGACGGTACTCCAGAGAGGATGTAACTCCAGGACTTCCTGTCTTTCTCAGCTGGTGTCCAATAGTTTCTTAAACTACCTTATAAAATGGAGTGGGAGATATCTGTGCCAGCAAAGAAACTTCTTGAAAACTGTTTCTTTCAGTCTTAGGTGCAGTTTTCCAGTCCATATTATTTTTTGTTTGTGCTGACCAATCATTAAAAACTGACACAGCCCAAGCGGTTACTTTTTTAGTATTCTGCTCTTCTTTATTGGCTTCAATTGTATTAGTTTCAGC
>JAGXEW010000888.1:0-43574 GCA_030684275.1 Acipenser oxyrinchus oxyrinchus | reverse complement strand
TCAACCCTCACAGCTTACTTATACAGGACCAGAAACACTCAACCCTCACAGCTTACTTATACAGGACCAGAAACACGTGACCCTCACAGCTTACTTATACAGGACCAGAAACACTCAACCCTCACAGCTTACTTATACAGGACCAGAAACACTCAACCCTCACAGCTTACTTATACAGGACCAGAAACACGTGACCCTCACAGCTTACTTATACAGGACCAGAAACACTCAACCCTCACAGCTTACTTATACAGAACCAGAAACACTCAACCCTCACAGCTTACTTATACAGGACCAGAAACACTCAACCCTCACAGCTTACTTATACAGGACCAGAAACACTCAACCCTCACAGCTTACTTATACAGGACCAGAAACACTCAACCCTCACAGCTTACTTATACAGGACCAGAAACACTCAACCCTCACAGCTTACTTATACAGGACCAGAAACACGTGACCCTCACAGCTTACTTATACAGGACCAGAAACACTCAACCCTCACAGCTTACTTATACAGGACCAGAAACACTCAACCCTCACAGCTTACTTATACAGGACCAGAAACACTCAACCCTCACAGCTTACTTATACAGGACCAGAAACACTCAACCCTCACAGCTTACTTATACAGGACCAGAAACACTCAACCCTCACAGCTTACTTATACAGGACCAGAAACACTCAACCCTCACAGCTTACTTATACAGGACCAGAAACACTCAACCCTCACAGCTTACTTATACAGGACCAGAAACACTCAACCCTCACAGCTTACTTATACAGGACCAGAAACACTCGACCCTCACAGCTTACTTATACAGGACCAGAAACACTCAACCCTCACAGCTTACTTATACAGGACCAGAAACACTCAACCCTCACAGCTTACTTATACAGGACCAGAAACACTCAACCCTCACAGCTTACTTATACAGGACCAGAAACACTCAACCCTCACAGCTTACTTATACAGGACCAGAAACACTCAACCCTCACAGCTTACTTATACAGGACCAGAAACACGTCGACCCTCACAGCTTACTTATACAGGACCAGAAACACTGACCCTCACAGCTTACTTATACAGGACCAGAAACACTCAACCCTCACAGCTTACTTATACAGGACCAGAAACACTCGACCCTCACAGCTTACTTATACAGGACCAGAAACACTCAACCCTCACAGCTTACTTATACAGGACCAGAAACACTCAACCCTCACAGCTTACTTATACAGGACCAGAAACACTCAACCCTCACAGCTTACTTATACAGGACCAGAAACACTCAACCCTCACAGCTTACTTATACAGGACCAGAAACACTCGACCCTCACAGCTTACTTATACAGGACCAGAAACACTCAACCCTCACAGCTTACTTATACAGGACCAGAAACACTCAACCCTCACAGCTTACTTATACAGGACCAGAAACACTCAACCCTCACAGCTTACTTATACAGGACCAGAAACACTCAACCCTCACAGCTTACTTATACAGGACCAGAAACACTCAACCCTCACAGCTTACTTATACAGGACCAGAAACACTCAACCCTCACAGCTTACTTATACAGGACCAGAAACACTCAACCCTCACAGCTTACTTATACAGGACCAGAAACACTCAACCCTCACAGCTTACTTATACAGGACCAGAAACACTGACCCTCACAGCTTACTTATACAGGACCAGAAACACTCAACCCTCACAGCTTACTTATACAGGACCAGAAACACTCAACCCTCACAGCTTACTTATACAGGACCAGAAACACTGACCCTCACAGCTTACTTATACAGGACCAGAAACACTCAACCCTCACAGCTTACTTATACAGGACCAGAAACACTCAACCCTCACAGCTTACTTATACAGGACCAGAAACACTCAACCCTCACAGCTTACTTATACAGGACCAGAAACACTCAACCCTCACAGCTTACTTATACAGGACCAGAAACACTCAACCCTCACAGCTTACTTATACAGGACCAGAAACACTCAACCCTCACAGCTTACTTATACAGGACCAGAAACACGCGACCCTCACAGCTTACTTATACAGGACCAGAAACACTCAACCCTCACAGCTTACTTATACAGGACCAGAAACACTCAACCCTCACAGCTTACTTATACAGGACCAGAAACACGTGACCCTCACAGCTTACTTATACAGGACCAGAAACACTCAACCCTCACAGCTTACTTATACAGGACCAGAAACACTCAACCCTCACAGCTTACTTATACAGGACCAGAAACACTCAACCCTCACAGCTTACTTATACAGGACCAGAAACACTCAACCCTCACAGCTTACTTATACAGGACCAGAAACACTCAACCCTCACAGCTTACTTATACAGGACCAGAAACACTCAACCCTCACAGCTTACTTATACAGGACCAGAAACACTCAACCCTCACAGCTTACTTATACAGGACCAGAAACACTCGACCCTCACAGCTTACTTATACAGGACCAGAAACACTCAACCCTCACAGCTTACTTATACAGGACCAGAAACACTCGACCCTCACAGCTTACTTATACAGGACCAGAAACACTCAACCCTCACAGCTTACTTATACAGGACCAGAAACACGTGACCCTCACAGCTTACTTATACAGGACCAGAAACACTCAACCCTCACAGCTTACTTATACAGGACCAGAAACACTCAACCCTCACAGCTTACTTATACAGGACCAGAAACACTCAACCCTCACAGCTTACTTATACAGGACCAGAAACACTCAACCCTCACAGCTTACTTATACAGGACCAGAAACACGTGACCCTCACAGCTTACTTATACAGGACCAGAAACACTCAACCCTCACAGCTTACTTATACAGGACCAGAAACACTCAACCCTCACAGCTTACTTATACAGGACCAGAAACACGTGACCCTCACAGCTTACTTATACAGGACCAGAAACACTCAACCCTCACAGCTTACTTATACAGGACCAGAAACACTCAACCCTCACAGCTTACTTATACAGGACCAGAAACACTGACCCTCACAGCTTACTTATACAGGACCAGAAACACTCAACCCTCACAGCTTACTTATACAGGACCAGAAACACTCAACCCTCACAGCTTACTTATACAGGACCAGAAACACTCAACCCTCACAGCTTACTTATACAGGACCAGAAACACGTCGACCCTCACAGCTTACTTATACAGGACCAGAAACACTCAACCCTCACAGCTTACTTATACAGGACCAGAAACACTCAACCCTCACAGCTTACTTATACAGGACCAGAAACACTCAACCCTCACAGCTTACTTATACAGGACCAGAAACACTCAACCCTCACAGCTTACTTATACAGGACCAGAAACACTCAACCCTCACAGCTTACTTATACAGGACCAGAAACACTCAACCCTCACAGCTTACTTATACAGGACCAGAAACACTCAACCCTCACAGCTTACTTATACAGGACCAGAAACACTCAACCCTCACAGCTTACTTATACAGGACCAGAAACACTCAACCCTCACAGCTTACTTATACAGGACCAGAAACACTCAACCCTCACAGCTTACTTATACAGGACCAGAAACACTCAACCCTCACAGCTTACTTATACAGGACCAGAAACACTCAACCCTCACAGCTTACTTATACAGGACCAGAAACACTCAACCCTCACAGCTTACTTATACAGGACCAGAAACACTCAACCCTCACAGCTTACTTATACAGGACCAGAAACACTCAACCCTCACAGCTTACTTATACAGGACCAGAAACACTCAACCCTCACAGCTTACTTATACAGGACCAGAAACACTCAACCCTCACAGCTTACTTATACAGGACCAGAAACACGTGACCCTCACAGCTTACTTATACAGGACCAGAAACACTCAACCCTCACAGCTTACTTATACAGGACCAGAAACACGTGACCCTCACAGCTTACTTATACAGGACCAGAAACACTCAACCCTCACAGCTTACTTATACAGGACCAGAAACACTCAACCCTCACAGCTTACTTATACAGGACCAGAAACACTCAACCCTCACAGCTTACTTATACAGGACCAGAAACACGTGACCCTCACAGCTTACTTATACAGGACCAGAAACACGTGACCCTCACAGCTTACTTATACAGGACCAGAAACACGTGACCCTCACAGCTTACTTATACAGGACCAGAAACACGTGACCCTCACAGCTTACTTATACAGGACCAGAAACACTCAACCCTCACAGCTTACTTATACAGGACCAGAAACACGTGACCCTCACAGTCAAAGTGCTCTTAACAGCTCCATTGGGTTTGCTTTGTGAACTTGCTCATGCCGTGAATCATTAGGCTCTGAAGACAGTCTTTTGCATACATTCGCATTAGGAGGCTCTAACTGTATCTAGCTGTATGTAATACTTATAAGATGCATTGTTTCAATGGATTTCAATTGAGGAAAATGTGAAAAGCAACAAAAATCACCCAGAACAATGTTTGGAAAGCTACAAGAAAAAAAAAATATCTTGCTGTTCATAAAACTACCATAATCATATTAGACATGTACAGAAGAGCTAGCACATGCTTAGAATAACATATATCTCAATAATATACAGTTAATACAGTTTGCTTTTAATAACACATGTGCGTGTGCCTGTGCGTGTGCGTGTATGCCTGTGCGTGTGCTTGTGCGTGTTGGAATGCATATACAGCATGTTATTCATTACTTGCTGTTTTGAGGTTTAAATCCCCTCAAGGAGTGTAATTACACTAATCTGATCAGGAACAGCTCATTTCTAATTACAGTGCACAGGTATCGGAGCAGAGCACAGGATGTGTCACACACTGCTGTGTTAAAGCCCTTGTGGGTAAATGATAAGCAACACTGTGGTTCCTATCCACTGCAGTGCCTTTCACTGCCCCTCTTCTGGGAGCGATGTGTGTCCAAGATGTCAAACAATGATTCTGCTTTGTGAAATCCTGTCGTGTTAAATCAATGACCTCACTAAACATGTATCTAAAACAACAAGCAAAAACACCCTTCTGAATACATCTGTCATCTGTGATTACTGATTCCTGCATGGTTTATTTAAAAGAATGTCACATCCTGGAACGAGAGCTTAGCAGATCATTCTTACAAATAATACATTGTGTTACAAATCTGTTTACTGCTTGAAACCTTTCTAATGTGATTGAGGCACCGGATCAGGATATAACAATTCCTTTGTTTGCATTTAAATAAAACAAACATAATATTGCTGATCTAAATCTGATGATACATTAGCCAACGAGTGAATCAAGATGTCATAAGAAACCTAGATGACTTAATTCTCTTTATATATAAAACAGATGCAAATGACAGTGATGAGAGACAATGGACTTCAATCCATGTAATTGCTCACTTAACTCCATTATTATAAAAAAATATTCCCTATATAAAGTTGTCCAAAAGACAGCCATGGAAGTAAAGATTAGGTTTGGATTGTGGCAAGGCAAACTGTGACTGAGCCAAACATTCAAGAAGGAAGCGAATAAATGATGATCTCATCATTTCACAAATATACAAAGTGCTCCAGCACTGCCCTGTGCCTGTGCCCCTCCTTCAATATATCAACACTGAAGATTCCTCTGCTGTGATAACCCTGCCTGGCATTCTCAGAGGAACAATGCGCTTCGGAAATGTCTTCAAGACAACCGAGTCCAAGTGCAAAACGACTGTATGATTTAAAACAAACGGGCGTGTAGTCTTGAGAAGAACCTTACAACTCAAAAATCTACAGAACAGGACAACAACTCACTGTTAAAATATCATCCATGACTTCCACACACACAATCACAATGATCAACTTCTCACTGTTAAAATATCATCCATGACTTCCACACACACAATCACAATGATCAACTTCTCACTGTTAAAATATCATCCATGACTTCCACACACACAATCACAATGATCAACTTCTCACTGTTAAAATATCATCCATGACTTCCACACACACAATCACAATGATCAACTTCTCACTGTTAAAATATCATCCATGACTTCCACACACACAATCACAATGATCAACTTCTCACTGTTAAAATATCATCCATGACTTCCACACACACAATCACAATGATCAACTTCTCACTGTTAAAATATCATCCATGACTTCCACACACACAATCACAATGATCAACTTCTCACTGTTAAAATATCATCCATGACTTCCACACACACAATCACAATGATCAACTTCTCACTGTTAAAATATCATCCATGACTTCCACACACACAATCACAATGATCAACTTCTCACTGTTAAAATATCATCCATGACTTCCACACACACAATCACAATGATCAACTTCTCACTGTTAAAATATCATCCATGACTTCCACACACACAATCACAATGATCAACTTCTCACTGTTAAAATATCATCCATGACTTCCACACACACAATCACAATGATCAACTTCTCACTGTTAAAATATCATCCATGACTTCCACACACACAATCACAATGATCAACTTCTCACTGTTAAAATATCATCCATGACTTCCACACACACAATCACAATGATCAACTTCTCACTGTTAAAATATCATCCATGACTTCCACACACACAGAATTCACAGGCACAGCAGTGAGGGTATTGGGTGTGCTCTTGGCTTAGTCTCTCATAGTTTTATCTTTGAATGTAAAATGTGAGAGTGCAGCTCTGCTGGGTCCTTGGTAGTGATGGCAGGGCATGTTTGTTCCACCACTGGGGGCTCCACTGAGCAGCTCAGCGTTTCTCTCCCTCCACCCTTCACAACGCGATGGGGTGCAGGGCGGAATTCTTGAGGATGAAACAAGTTACCAGCATCGCTTCAAACAGAGCCAAACAAAATATTATCATTCAGCCTTAACACACACTAATCCCTGGAAGAAAACTGACAGATCAAAAAGCAAAACAGCGAAGAAACGGGCAGGCCAAAGGTAACCCCTCCAGGAAGATTAGAGGCATTACTGTGGGCACGGAATGTCCAGCAGCTCGGAAGCTCTAGAGCTGGAGATTCTGGAATTCCGTGTGAGAGGCAGAGAGACGACAGGAAGCACATTCACAACTGCACTTTACACAGCAGCTGAGTAAACAGCACAGACTTACCCAGCTCATTATTTCTTTATTGTTTTAATTTAATCCTATAAGGGAACCGCTGAACACTGTCTATCAGATAGTGCTGATACTGGCTTTCCAGTTATTTAAAGACACAAAAAGTAACGCCAGGAGCAAAACCAAGGTTACCTCGTCTACAGTTACAAGAACTCCTGGGATTCCAAGGTGGGCGATTCACGTCGACGCTTGGACCCATTCCAGTGCTCAGCTTCAGAAGACACAGTCCCATTAAACAGACATTTCTATTAACCATCGTTCTGTTTGCCAAAATGCAATGCAAATCAAGTACGGACTCGCTTCACAGTTCTATAAACTACATGCAATACAGGCACTACATATTTGGACTGAGCTTATTGAATAACTGTGTGTGGTGCATCTGGTATACTTTACTATAACACAGCACACATTCCATGTAAAATGCACTGACAAAGTCTTGTCTAAAAGGTATAGCTCCTTTGGCCTTGGCAGGAATTGAGATTATTTCCAAAGGGAATGCTGCAGTTAGCTGCTGGCTGCAAATCAGGAGAACAGTTGAAACACAAACTGTAAGCTGACCCTTCGGTCCAGAATGCAGCTCTTTTCTATAAGGCACTGGATTGCAGATGTGATTGACGGGTGAATCCATTACTGAGACTGATCTCAGGACAATATGCAATGCATTAGCCTGTCTGTTGCTGCTGCTCACACGAGACCTGGCTGGGTAAAGAAATCCTCTGGGGTTTGGAAACCTCCTATTGCTAGAACATTGAGGTGCTTCAGAAGTCAGGGGAAGCAGCATGAGATTGGAACTGGAGGCTCTGTATCCAGAGAGCTTCTACTATCCAGGCATGTGAGCCCTGCACTACTGCTGCTCTCAATTCACAACACCGACTCATTCACATCACCAGCTTCTGTAACGCAGCGCAATGCTGATCCACAACGCTAGGTATTTGGGTGAATGAATTCCCTGATAACAAGAGGTTTATTTAGGGAGGAATTAAGTCTTATGTACAATTATCTTTGCCTCCAAGTGACTTTTACACAATCAATGGTTTGGCGCAAATGTGAAAGTCTCCAGCATTCGCCCAGTGCGGCACAATGGTGGGTTAAGATGACAGCTACAGATTGAGCCACTAAACCCAGGGACTAATGGCTACTGCAGCCAATTACAGCTAATCCACTAATGAAGCATTGTGTTGTGGAAGATAAGATCAGCGCTAAGTGCCAGAGTCATGAGGAAGAATGAGCGTGGCAGCCTTCCCCAAACAAGGGCAGTGACGCCCCCCTAATGCTTCCCAGTCTATTGTCATGCGCATGCTTGCAGAATTGCCTTAGCTGCTAAACAAGATCTCGTATCGCTTGTCGTCCTGTTTGCGTGGGGCTACTCAGTGTGAAAGTGTGCTCGGCTCTGGTATAGGAATCTGCGGATATTGCAGATAATCAGCCAGCTGTATATTACTGACGGTCAGGAGCAGTTATTATTTATTACTGTTGAACTCACCAGACACCTATACAGGTTAGAGAACAAATACTAACAAGCAGAAGCAATGACTTGATTAGACTTCTGAACAGCAGCCTTTCCAAGCTGAGGCATTGATCTTTCAAAGAGTTTCAAATGAGTGCAGCGCGGGGGATATCAGGGGCAGTCCTGTATTATATTATCTATTGCTGTATGCACACTGAGCACATTCTCATTCTTCAGTTACAAATACATACACATATATATATATATATATATATATATATATATATATATATATATATATATATATATATATATATATACATATACACACACACACACACACACACACACACACACACACACACACACACACACACACACACACACAGGTTTGTAATTTCTCACCACATCAATGCAATCTGGGACCTAGAACCACACAGGACTCAGTGCTCTTAGTGGGTGGCTAAAACACAACACATGGTTTTTTTGAAATTATGTTGTGAAAACAGAATTAAAAAAGGGGTTTTCCTTTGAAACTGAGTCACGCTGCGTTTGGAATTGTCCCTGTTTGTGTTTCTAATCCCTGAACTGTCTTACCTGCATGCTGAGACAACAGTGTGCAGTGTACTGTACAGTTTATACACTGCAGAATTCACAAAGAGACTAATTAAACAGGGCTTCTGCATGAAAAGGAGCTTGTGCATGAAACAGAGCTTCTGCATGAAACAGGGCTTCTGCATGAAACAGAGCTTCTGCATGAAACAGAGCTTGGACATGAAACAGAGCTTGGGATTCAGTCTAGTGTTTTGAGACACTCTGTAGCCCTAGAGAACATTGCAACACAGTCTTTCAATACAATGCAGTGTCTGTAGGGTACAGGAGTTGTTTATGCAGAGACTCCTACTCCTAGCTTACTTTTCATCAGCGATTGCCCCCTTCAGATAAGAAAAGAAATAAATCCATCACCTGATAAGCACTTGAGCGCACATACCGATGTGTCTCTGCCAGTGTGCAGCTCCCTGCTGTTCAATGCCATGTTCTTACAAGTGATAAACTACACTGCAAGCACTAGCAAAACAAACCTGTCCTGATCACTCAGGGAAACAAAGCTGCCCTGTGCAAACTATTTACAACATGTCCAAGTTTTACATAACTCTGGCAAACTGAGTGATCGAGTGTAGCAGAGGACCTGGGTCTTCAAAGAGGAGCCGATGATTCAGACTGGACACAGGGCTGCTGCCTAATACCGATCCTGTACTGTGTACATGATTCAGACTGGACACAGGGCTGCTGTCTAATACCGATCCTGTACTGTGTACATGATTCAGACTGGACACAGGGCTGCTGTCTAATACTGATCCTGTACTCTGTACGATGATTCAGACTGGACACAGGGCTGCTGTCTAATACTGATCCTGTACTCTGTACGATGATTCAGACTGGACACAGGGCTGCTGTCTAATACTGATCCTGTACTCTGTACGATGATTCAGACTGGACACAGGGCTGCTGTCTAATACTGATCCTGTACTCTGTACGATGATTCAGACTGGACACAGGGCTGCTGTCTAATACTGATCCTGTACTCTGTACGATGATTCAGACTGGACACAGGGCTGCTGTCTAATACTGATCCTGTACTCTGTACGATGATTCAGACTGGACACAGGGCTGCTGCCTAATACTGATCCTGTACTCTGTACGATGATTCAGACTGGACACAGGTGCTGGATTCAGACTGGACACAGGGCTGCTGCCTAATACTGATCCTGTACTCTGTACGATGAGAGCCTCCATCCCAGTGAGATTCCCATCACTTTCCAGCTCATTATGTCTGTGCACCTCACTTACAGGAGCGAGGTGCACAGGTCTGAAAGACAGAAGAAAGAACGCTCTGTTTCCCATGGCACTGCCGGATTTAATGACACAGCTACAGTGAGGTGCACCTGACAGCATGACACAGCTACAGTGAGGTGCACCTGACAGCATGACACAGCTACAGTGAGGTGCACCTGACAGCATGACACAGCTACAGTGAGGTGCACCTGACAGCATGACACAGCTACAGTGAGGTGCACCTGACAGCATGACACAGCTACAGTGAGTGCACCTGATCAGGCATATGGTTTGTGTTCTATAGCAGCTGTGGATCTCAAAGTCTGCTGCATGTTTATAGAGCTCTAAAGAAATAGTTCCAATATCTTTGCACTTTCACAGTTAAAATAACAGAAGCCCTTGTTCTGTGAGAGGCCCTGCATTCAGTCCTCACAATACCAGGGTCTTTCAGAGATGCTGTGGAGACCTGCTGAAACATCCTGCCACAGTTCTGTTGGTTCCACTGAAACCAGGTCAGCAGTGCTGTCCAGCGTCAAGACCAATCTTAAAACCCAGACAAGGATCTCCGTGTGAGGGCTTGAGGGAGGAATCTACTGAGCAGACCAGAGCAAAAAAACCCAGACAAGGATCTCCGTGTGAGGGCTTGAGGGAGGAATCTACTGAGCAGACCAGAGCAAAAATACCCAGACAAGGATCTCCGTATGAGGGCTTGAGGGAGGAATCTACTGAGCAGACCAGAGCAATCCTACACAAGGCAGCTCCTGTGTGCAGCTCGCTGATAAAGGAGGTGTGAGTCTGGGTTAAAGAGTGAACGCTACTCTGTGTGCATTGCAATGTGTGCGTTCTTAACGGGAGGTTCTGTGCCTTCTCTATTTCTACTGTATTCTCCATGTAGATAGATAATGGACTGCTGAGACTTGAATGTGAGTCTGCTGTGCAAGACTTGGCTCTCATTAAAACGCCTGACTCTGACGATTAGAACTGAAACAAGCTGCCTCCTGTCACGTTCCTGTCTGTTCATAACAAGAAGATGAGGGAGATTTGTCTCTTTACAAGGGAGATGTGTTTCCTGCTGGAATCTGACCTTTAAATGCAGTAGATTTAGAGAAAGAAATCCCTGGGGGTTAAACTCCAGTTTCCAGCCTCAGACTACGTCCTAAAACATGCAGGTGACCCCCGTGCTGACACTCAAGTGCTGCACCTTTGTAGTTTCCTGGCATGCCTGACTAGCACATCCATGTGTAAGGGCTGTCAGCAAGCAAGAGCAGGTTTACTGCGTGTAGAACTAACACAAGCACAACAATGAGCTCGGAGCGGGGGCCTGTTTGCTTTGTTGCTTTCTCTTACACAAGGAGTTGTGGTCAGGCAGGAGTCCGGATTGCATCTTGTTTGGACCTGATTCTAGGCTCACCTCTCCAGTTTAACAGCTTCTCTGCATTGTGTGGAAGAGTCTGTAGCAGAAAAAAAGCGAGATTTCTGTGAGGAAAACAATCATACTTTCAGTTTGGGGTCCCGCTTTCTATAACATTTCTAAGACAAGAACAAAAAGATAAACAGGATCCGTGTTCGACTGTGGGCCTACAAGCCTGCTATGGTGAGAGAGAGAGAGAGAGAGAGAGAGAGAGAGAGAGAGAGAGAGAGAGAGAGAGAGAGAGAGAGAGAGAGAATATGAATATTCTGGGGTTTTCATCATTTTCTTTTCTTTCTTTAGTTTTTTCTTCAGCCTTAAGAACTCTTGTGAGAATCCTAAAGCCAGAGTCCGTGTGAAATGAGTGAGCCGTGTGCAAGGCCTTGCCTGTACAATGATTATTATTCCCATTGAAAAACCGGTACATTTCAGATGAACCTTTAGTCAGATGTTCTTCAATCTACAGCATGAACTAAATAAAATTACAATGACAACTTTTTTTAAATTTTTTTTTTTTAAGCTGAAGCCAGTGTTTACCTTTTCACTGCTCAGTGAATAAAGTTGGTTTCGGTCCCAGTCTCTGTAATAAACAGGTCTGGCGATCTCGAGGGCTGCTGTGCTGACCTGCAGAAGCCAGTTCTCTACACAGCTCCAGCACTGCTTTGTAAACCTGCGCTACAGCGTGGTTAGGATTGGAGGGATTAACCTGTCTGCTCACTGTCTCTCCTCCCACAACACCACCGTCGCCTGGCAACTGCTGCGCTCCCTGTGTTGAACCCTTGCTGAAGAATAAAGAAGTGTTTGAAAGAGAGGCCTGATCCTCAAGGCGTGGCTGCAGACTGAGAGAGACAGGCTTCCTGCACTCTACAATGATGCCGTGCTCGGCTCCTGAGCCCACAGGATTAATAAATCGCTTTTGCATGTTTAAAGCACCAAGCCTTCGGCATCAAAGAAGAAAATAGTTATTGAGCCGGCATCATCACTTTCCCTCAGCTCTGTCTGTACAGATATACTGCTTGTTGTTAGAGTGTTCCTTGAAAGACAAAGGGATTGTTCCAAACAAACACCAGCAAGAATGTTAATGGATTCTTTTTATGGGTAAAATGCAATTTCATTGACAGGCAGGAAAAACAAACTGCAAATCCCCTGGTTCACTGACTGGACGATGTTCATCTTTCTTAGTTTATGACCCTCATTCATTTTAATCTGTTTTCTGTTTAAAAATGATTAGAATAAGAATGAAAGATCATTCTTATGGAACATATTATAATCAAATCTGAGGGTTTATTGTAACTGTTTTTAGACAGACCAAGTGATCAAATGAAACATTACACAGTCAATAAATACTTCAAATACGATTTCAGTTTCTGAAGTTCTGAGACTCTTACACTGCAGTGGACGGGACTTTTTAAGTGTGTAGTTATAAGGTTGCATTTTTGAAAAAAGTATATATTCATCACAACCCTGAAACATCATGATACACAACTGAAATACAATATTTTATTAAATCAAATAGATCTTTCAATTATTACTTCTTAGTGTTATCTAAATGAAAAGGAACAGCAGACACTAGACAAGTCCAAGTCCCACTCTTGTTTGAAATCAGCCGTCTGCGTTTCAATGGCTGTGTGTCATGGTAGGTTACAGGGCTGCTGTATCACCCGCTGATAAAGATTGAAGCCCTGAAGTATTGAAAGATCTGTTTTGAGGAATGAAATAAAGTCTTGTGTGCAGCAGACTCTATTTGTGGAATAAACAGACTCTGGGCTCCAGCTGAATGATCTAAACACTGACATCTGCTCTTCAGCTATACGAGTCCAGCTGCGGTTTATTCACCCACTTCACATTAACATCACTACTGCAGACCAGAGCGATGCACTGAAAAGGGTGGCACATTCAGGAGGGGGTTTTGAGATCTGCCACTCTTTGAATAATTCACCCTTAAGGAGCTCTCGAAGAGTCCGCACAGCACCGCAGCTAACAGGCCCAGTCTTTGCTGTCTCATTTCTGTTTGAATTATTTCCTAAGACACAGAATGGTGCTCCAGTGGTTAAAGAAAAGGACTTGCTACCGGGAGGATCCCAGTTCAAATCCTGGCTTAGCTGTGTGTGATCCTGAGCAAGTCACTGAACCTCCTTGTGCTCCGTCCTTCGGATGAGATCGGAGGTTGTTGTAAGTGCTGCTCAGTTCACCCCCTGTTCTCTGCAAGTCTCTGTGGATAAAAACGTCCGTTAAATGACTCATTCATGATCATAATTAGTTGATGTTTGGTTATCTTTTTTGCAAAGTTTCCATAACATCAATGTCCAGAAGTTTTGCATCACCTAAAATTTTAGGATTGAGACATAATTAACAACCCCCAGATATGAACAGAATTTAGCTAGTTGATTTTAGCATCCCCACACCCACAGCCTTCTCCATGTGTCGTCTCATTCATAATAGAAATCAGCATCTGCTTTAACTGGGTCATTTATAATAAGCTCCCAGGATAGGCTTGGGGTCATGAACACAGGAATAAATACAACAATAAACATTCCTGTCAGACAAAGAGCTCAGAAGTGCGTTAATTGTGCTGCACAATATATGCTAGGTTGTACAGTAGCACCTCTAGGCTTTACAATTACATGAACATGTGCTGTTTGTCATAAAACTGCCACAATCTAGATGTGAATAGCGAAGATAAATGGCTCTGAGCCTAGAATCCAACTGGTTTGTTTCTTTGTTCTCAGCAATAGGCCACCCAAACACAGTGAGTCCAGCTCGCTGGTGTTATTGTAAAGCAACTGTTACCACACCCCATTGTACATTCCAATCCCAGCCATGACGAGGATTACAGAATAAAAGAGGGATCCGCCCGAAAGAAAAGCAATCCCACACACACACACACACACACACACAGCAGAGAGGATCAGGGCTCGCAGCTCTGTGTAAACACCTTTCTGTGTCTTAATTCATACTCAGGGTGGCTTGTTCTATCTATATTGACATTGCATTGTGTATGAGAGGTACATATGATGTGCAATAGTAATTTTTCAGTCTTGTTTAATAAATGTATTATATAGACCAAAGAAAAGCTTCATGTACATGGAACCTGAATACAGTTTTGGTGAACTGCTTACATCTAAAGGTCAATGGTTAAATACGGTTTCATTACTGATCTGCTGAAGAACGACATCACTGCAGTCCAGTGTGATGCCGAGGAGGAGCACTGCAGCCACCTGCTGCTGAGATGATAACAACATGCTGCACCTTCAATAAACAGCAGCATTCTCAATGGCACTGAGCAACACGGCCACTACTGCCATTACAAAGAGGCCATGCACGATCTCAATTGTGATCTGTCTCTTCTAATAAGAGGGCAATGCTTCCCATAGAGCTGTGGCCAAAGGTTTTGCATCACCCAACACAATGAACTCATTTTGCTTCATAAAGTCCAATGAAACCTGCTGAATAATGTCATGTTAACATATTGAACTACACAATGCTTTGTAGTTAACTCAGTTCTGATCAGCAATCAGCAAGGTAATAGGAACCCAGGTTTCCAGAGGGACTAGGAAAGTGTATCTACTGTCTCCTATTCTTCCCCATTCGTGTCTATTTCTGCGTGTGCTGCTACACATGTAAGCTGATTAACCTGCTCCTCTGGGAAATCGACAGGAACAGCTCGGAGGATCCCTCAAATCCACGGGGAGTTCTCATGGATATTTATGTTGGGTACAAGTATAATTTCCCAAGGCAGGAAGTATATTTTACATTGATATACTTGCAAATGCTGTGCTGTAACATGCATGACCTATTGGCTTACCGCACTTCAGAGTTCAAGCACAGACCAGCCCTGCTCCCATCCACACACTGCACAGTTGAAGCACAGACCAGCTCAGCTCCCATCCACACACATTGTGAATTAGAAGCCATTGTTATGTGCAGTATTAACATTTCTACCAAGCAAACAGTCCTTTTCTTCTGAGCACAGTGTATGGAAGACGGAACTTTAAACTTCTCTGTAAGAAAAAGTCACTGGTCTTTTTATATTTGTGTGTTTTATGTGAAAGCACTGCAGTCTGTCAACACACACAAACACGCACGCATGCACGCACGCACGCATGCACGCACGCACGCACGCACGCACGCACGCACATATATATATATGTAGGTTGACCAGACCAGATGAAGTCACACAACTAAATAGTCATTCCAGTAAGCACTATAAAAGCTGTCATGTGCACTTCAGCTTCAATACCTGCCTCTGCATTGTCGCTGTTCAATACCTGCAATCATTGAAAACATCAATTATACTGAATATCATCACAGAGGGAGACCTCATATGCACCCACCCATCCTGTGTAGTACTGCCCACCCCTCCTCTGTAGTGCTGCACCCCTCCTCTGTAGTGCTGCACCCCTCCTCTGTAGTGCTGCACCCCTCCTCTGTAGTGCTGCACCCCTCCTCTGTAGTGCTGCACCCCTCCTCTGTAGTGCTGCACCCTCCTCTGTAGTGCTGCACCCCTCCTCTGTAGTGCTGCACCCCTCCTCTGTAGTGCTGCACCCTCCTCTGTAGTGCTGCACCCTCCTCTGTAGTGCTGCACCCCTCCTCTGTAGTGCTGCACCCTCCTCTGTAGTGCTGCACCCCTCCTCTGTAGTGCTGCACCCCTCCTCTGTAGTGCTGCACCCTCCTCTGTAGTGCTGCACCCTCCTCTGTAGTGCTGCACCCTCCTCTGTAGTGCTGCCCCTCCTCTGTAGTGCTGCACCCCTCCTCTGTAGTGCTGCCCCCTCCTCTGTAGTGCTGCACCCTCCTCTGTAGTGCTGCCCCCTCCTCTGTAGTGCTGCACCCTCCTCTGTAGTGCTGCCCCCTCCTCTGTAGTGCTGCACCCTCCTCTGTAGTGCTGCACCCTCCTCTGTAGTGCTGCACCCTCCTCTGTAGTGCTGCACCCTCCTCTGTAGTGCTGCACCCTCCTCTGTAGTGCTGCCCCCTCCTCTGTAGTGCTGCACCCCTCCTCTGTAGTGCTGCCCCCTCCTCTGTAGTGCTGCACCCCTCCTCTGTAGTGCTGCACTCCCTCCTCTGTAGTGCTGCACCCCTCCTCTGTAGTGCTGCACCCTCCTCTGTAGTGCTGCACCCCTCCTCTGTAGTGCTGCACCCCTCCTCTGTAGTGCTGCACCCCTCCTCTGTAGTGCTGCACCCCTCCTCTGTAGTGCTGCACCCCCTCCTCTGTAGTGCTGCACCCCCTCCTCTGTAGAGCTACATCCCCCTCCTCTGTAGTGCTGCAGTTGAACTCCGATCCCCTCCTCCCCCCTGTGCCTCTGGAACATGTTTAATGTGACCTCTCTGACCCCCCGGTTCAGAGAAGTGCAATTTAACAGAGAGGTTGCTTCACACTTTACTGAAGCAGCCTGTCTCAAAGAACAGGCCCTTCTTAGCAGCGAGACAGCGGCTGACAGTGATTGGCATTGTTTCCCACGGTGGATTGGAGAACAGTAAGATAACAAGGGATGCGTTTTATTTTTACAAATGAGCAGCGAGAAGCCCCCTGTGTCTACCCGCTGTTCCTCTCTGTGCGAGGCTCACAGAGCCCGGCAGTGACACGGGAACAAGCTTGTTAAAAGAGGGGCTCCCCTGACACCTCCCTGACAGAGAGGCTAAATCAGCCCCACAGACCCTGCCTGCAGCGTTCTGGACTCATGTGCATGCATCACCAATCCCCAGGCAGGAGCTCCACATGTCCAGATTTGTATTGCAGATGCAGTTTGATATGACAGTCGGGTCAAGTGTTCCTCTAATAAAGCAAGAGTCAGTTAATGAGATACAAAAGCAGAAAAGCTGATGTCAACAGCTTTACAAAGAGGCTGTTTGACCCCGAGCCCGGCATTGCAAAGAAGGAGTTTGAAATCTCATGCAACAAATTGGAAACCCATTTCAGTGTTTGCACGCTTTACCCTGTACTGTTTATCTTGCAGCACATGTGTGTTTTTTTTTATGCATAGTTTAAAACCATTTAAATAAACACGAATGCATCTGTAAAAGATTTCTGTTTAGCTCTCACACATTCGCTTTTACAGAGTTCTTTGAAACTGCTGTTTCAAGATGACCTTTCCTATTGAAAACGACGCTGCTGGCGTTTCTTTCTTTTAAATATTTAAAAACACATGAAATATTCCAGTAGACAAAGGAGTGCCCTCTTGAATCGTCTCAATGTTTTTAAAGCTCATTTAATCACAAGACAAAGAGTTAGAGCTGACATGCACATCTACCACACAAGAGTAGACCTGGCTCCAGTAATGTGTAGAAATGACATTCATTTCATGACACATGAACCTAACCCTGCCTGTAGTACCTCTGCTCTGTCTGCCTTGCAAAGCGAATGACTTTGTTCAGTAAAAGGAGTCTGCAGAGCTGAGTATGTTACTGGCTGCATCTGTCTTGTCATCTCTTTGGTGTTTTCTCTTCGGCTTCGACAGTCAGTATCGACTGCTAATCTGATGGTGACATGCAAATACAGCCTATGGAAACTCTAACAGCGCTTCAATTTACTGGAGTCCGTTTCATATTTATACCTGACCCATTATAAACCATTACAGGGCAAAGGCATGCAGCCCACTGCTTTCTACCAGGTCAGCCATGCGTCAGACTGCTGTCAAGTTGAAACGATTTCTTAAATCTAGATTCTGTTTTGATTTGGGAAGCAGTGTGGAGTAGTGGTTAGGACTCTGGACTCTTGACCGGAGAGTCGGGGGTTCAATCTCAGGTGGGGACACTGCTGTTGTACCCTTGAGCAAGGTACTTTACCTAGATTGCTTCAGTAAAAAACCCAACTGTATAAATGGGGAATTGTATGTAAAAAAATAATGTAATTGTATGTAAAAATAATGTGATATCTTGTAACAATTGTAAGTCACCCTGGATAAGGGCATCTGCTAAGAAATAAATAATAATAATTTCTTTGAAAGATATTTCAGTATCTGAATGTGAACGATACCATCTTCAGATCTTCAGTTTCAGACACATATTCAACCCCACTTTAATAGCTAAAGAAACGTCTGCCCGAAGCATCATTCAAACAACCAGAAACATGCAAAGCATATTCAAAACCTCTTGTACGATCACACTGTGACAGAGATCCCAAACGTATTGCAAAAACTCCCACGCGGTCGACCACACCCTTACTGAAGTCTGAACGGCTACAAGAGGATTAATAGACATGTCTAATAACAAAGAAGCATACAGCACCGTGCATACATTGGGGTATTTATTATTTGTGAAATAGAAACACACCAATGATGTTACCAAACTAGAGAGCTGGACTGCCCAAGGCAGTGACTCACCTCCGTTTACAGAACGATTCCTGCCCACAGAATTAGGCATGACCACACTCCAGCCTTCTAACTGACCATTTACAACTCCTACGTGATCCCGGGTCTGTTATGAAGGAATGCATGATCATGTGTCAATACGACGGGGATAAATATCTCCAATTACAGCGTTTCACAGCCCTCATCACATCCAGCATTAGAATGATTAAACACTTACGCCACCCCGCTTACATCCTTCACCTGCACTATTTCAAAACTCCTCTCTGCTTTATTAGTGATCTAATCCAATAATGAGTCTTGCGTTAGTAAGATATTTAATATTGCATTATCAGGGTAATGAAATGGCCTCATTGACAATCTGAACGGCTATTGAGGGACAAGCTTGAACATCCTATAACAGCACTGAGACCAAACCCACTGACTCAACGAGCAGGTCTGAGGAACAAGCTTGAACATCCTATAACAGCAGTGAGACCAAACCCACTGACTCAACAAGCAGGTCTGAGGAACAAGCTTGAACATCCTATAACAGCAGTGAGACCAAACCCACTGACTCAACAAGCAGGTCTGAGGAACAAGCTTGAACATCCTATAACAGCAGTGAGACCAAACTCACTGACTCAACGAGCAGGTCTGAGGGACAAGCTTGAACATCCTATAACAGCAGTGAGACCAAACCCACTGACTCAACGAGTAGGTCTGAGGAACAAGCTTGAACATCCTATAACAGCACTGAGACCAAACCCACTGACTCAATGAGCAGGTCTGAGGAACAAGCTTGAACATCCTATAACAGCACTGAGACCAAACCCACTGACTCAACGAGCAGGTCTGAGGAACAAGCTTGAACATCCTATAACAGCAGTGAGACCAAACTCACTGACTCAACGAGCAGGTCTGAGGGACAAGCTTGAACATCCTATAACAGCAGTGAGACCAAACCCACTGACTCAATGAGCAGGTCTGAGGGACAAGCTTGAACATCCTATAACAGCAGTGAGACCAAACCCACTGACTCAACGAGCAGGTCTAAGGGACATCACAATGTAATGTCAGACTTCTAATAAACAGCTAAATGGATTCAAATGGAGCCTCATTGATGACATCATCTGTGCCATATTGATTTTCTACCTCACACTACACAGTCAATTCCTTACCGTGACATCACAATCAGCCACGTATCTCAGTGACATAGCAGAGTTCTCTTCATCAAACTTTTCATCATGAAAATGCCAGTGCACTGAATCCAGGCTTGTTAAGAATAGGAACGATCCCATTTGGATTGTGTGACTTGCACATTAACACCACAGCAGTGTATAATAGAGTGCATGGGTTATATTGACACTTAGTCTGGCTTCCACCCAGCTGCCTCGTTCCTCTCATTTCTACTTGGGCTGATATTCCCACACATACAGATGCTGGCCTTGCTATAACCCTACAGTATATTTGAAGAGCAGCTAATTACAGGATGTTGTGAATTCACGTCTCAAAGTGTTTTATAGGGTTCAAATAGGAACCTTATCAATCATAACCATCTTGTGACAAAGCAGACAATGCAGAGGAAGGCAGTTTGTGTTGTGAATGGGCTTTTTAAAGCACGCTATTGTGTGACAGTGCATGAGCATGTGTGTTCCGATGATGACCTCAGCGGAATGGAATGTGGAATTTCAATGCAGTCCAATTGGATTGTCCTTCATAACAAACCTGCTCATTAAATCAGTGAAAGAAATAGAAGGTGCACCAACATGCCAACGCGGAGCTGTCAGGTGCTTTTCATAACACAAGCAAAGTGACGTGGTGCCGGACCGGTGAAGCTTCATGACCGCAGACTAATTACATTCCTTTAATAACATTGATCACTTCTCAATGTATTATTTCTCAGGTAGTGGCTCCATTATATTAAACTGCAAAGAAACGAGTTTAATTGTAGTTTATTTTAGCAAAAAAAAAAAAAAAAAAAAAACACACCTGCCCTTTTTCAACTGTAATAAAAAATAAACAGTGCCAACTACAGCCTACATACCTGTCAATACAATACTCGCTCCTACTGCCTTATGAACACACAAGCCCAGTGAGCACGAAGCCCAAGGAAGAGGCTGGAGGTGAAGCAGGTTGTATCTCGTCTGCTCAGCTCCCTGCTGGAAGAGGCCACGTTCCTTTGAAAACACTCCAGAGAAATGGGTGCAGCGAGACACTCCCTGCTGTCTCTTCACATCCAGGGCTCGCTCTCAACAAACAGAGTGTCTCTCTCCTGCTCTCTCCCACTCCCTCGCTTTCCATTTACTGAGTCTCTACTGGCTTCTGCACAGCTTCTGGAGTCAAGGAAATCTGGCTGCTAATAAGCCATCAGTCGTACTGTAAGCCCCCACACCTTGAGCTTGGTAATGCATTGAGATATATCCCCCATCAGGGTGGTAAGAGAGCAGCTCTGTCAAACAGATTGATGCTGTCAGTCACAGCAAATCAAAGGAAGAGGAAGAGGGGAGGATTACACTTCTTTATGAAATGGAACTGCTGTGTAATCCTTCAAGTACTGAAAGCTCACATGGGGCAGCATTAGAGGAAGGCAGTGGAGGTGTATTCAGAACCTTTATGTGAGCCCAATACAATAGAATCATATGAATTGTATGATCCCCCAGCACAGCCTGGAGCACCTATCAGAGACCTGCTCCAATCCACACACAATGGAATGTGCTTACTGGAAAATAGGCCATCTGTGAACCCAGAGAAACACATTCACTGAAGACAGGGAACCCAGAGAAACACATTCACTGAAAACAGGGAACCCAGAGAAACACATTCACTGAAAACAGGGAACCCAGAGAAACACATTCACTGAAAACAGGGAACCCAGAGAAACACATTCACTGAAAACAGGGAACCCAGAGAAACACATTCACTGAAAACAGGGAACCCAGAGAAACACATTCACTGAAAACAGGGAACCCAGAGAAACACATTCACTGAAAACAGGGAACCCAGAGAAACACATTCACTGAAAACAGGGAACCCAGAGAAGCACATTCACTGAAAACAGGGAACCCAGAGAAACACATTCACTGAAAACAGGGAACCCAGAGAAACACATTCACTGAAAACAGGTAACCCAGAGAAACACATTTCACAAATGTCCAGCAGGACAAAAAAACTGTAATAAACTGGCCTACAAAGGGCAGTTAAGATATATATATATATATTTTTAACAGTTACATTATTGTCCTTAGAAGTAATGCAAAGAAAGTCGACCAAGACAATATTTCATTGTACTTGTTTGGCCACCTTTTTAGAAATGTCGTTGCAGCCCAGTTTGGGATAATGAACACATTTCTCACCCTGCGAGGGATAGAGCAGTGCACTTGAGGGCAGTGAGTGATTTATTGTTATGTTCTTCTGGTAGTAAAGTGTTTATATCACTTGTATGAATACAATACACTGTCAGTGCTAAAGGTTGTGTGTATCCTGGTTCATTTCAATGCACACCCCTTTCAGATTGGGTCCACAGGCCCGGTGTGTCATTTCTAGTGATTGTATTTCATGACAAATGAACTTTTGAATTCTTTTTTTCGAAACACCGTCATATTTTAGAAACGCTAGAGCCACTTCAAGACATTGGCAATTAATCTTGTAACCTAGCGAGGCCTTCCTGGAGCACGTGTTTAATGTGTGCAAGCTGGAGCTGAAGCATGAATGGAGCCAGAAATTCAATGATATGCACCCTCCAACACTGCATAGATCTCCCTGAGCGCCTTGACTCCAGGCTGCCCTTCTCAACTGCAGGCTATTTCATACAGCGTTGAGACAAAAGTTTAGCATCACCTACAATGTTAGGACTGAGACATCATTAAAACACTATATATATATATATATATATATATATATATATATATATATATATATATATATATATATATATATATTTAGATGAACATTATGTAGATATTTTATTTAACCTCATGTAATTAAAAAAAAACTACAAGATGAGAGTGCAGAAGTCTACCGGAAGCCATAATAGTAGTACAGTATTTCATGTCAGGTGGCGTGACACATTTTTCAAGTTTTGTATGTATGGAAAACTACAATGCGGTACATAATTCAATATGTTACCAGGATTCGGCAGGTTTCATTGGACTTCATGAAGCAACATGAGCTCATTCTACAGAGGGGCGCAAAGCGTGTGGTCAGAGCTGCACATATTGCACTCCCTCACGCTGTATGCTTTGTTTTTGTTTTACTATTTTGGCTATTCTTTACAAAAGCATGAATAAGGTTTAAACAGCTTCTCAACCCCGCATCTTCCTCCCAGGTTTAAGATCCTTCATCGTTTGTGTGTCTCTAATTCACCTTGCTAATTGACTGGAGCCAGAGAGCCTGTTCAGAATCTCCGACAGCCTTGTGACTCGCGGGATTATACACTTTCAGTCCAACAACCATTACTGTCAATCAAGACAACAGTGCTTTGTTCTGTTTGCTTTTTTATTCCTAACGGTCTGTCAATATGGATAATATAAATAAGGAATATTTCAAACATTGGGCTGCCTTGGCTGAGTGTTTATCTGTACCAAGGTTATAAAAGTCAACATCTTTGATGTCTCTTTAGTTTATTTTTTGAACCGTGGCAGCATTTAGATACCCCACCATAGAGATGACCAGCGCACAGCACCAGCAGACTTGAATAAAGCACAGTGTTCACTGACTGTCCAATATGTGGGAGAAGGTTCAGCACATGTACAGTGCACTGTGGCGATGCTGTGAAACTCTGCACAGACAGGGTATCCACACAATCTCACTGTCAAGCAGGAGTGTACGTCTGGAGATTGTTTTAAAATGAGCTTTTCAAAATGTATTAGAAAATGTTTCTTGCAACTATTAGCAATAAATGTACCAAAGCCTATATGGAGATTCGTGGTTTCAAAAAAAGGGCTGCAAAATCCTATACATTCCAATGGAGCTGCTGAATTAAGAAAGAAGCACAGACCAAGTTTTCAAGCTTTTGCACTTTATAGTCCACGGTCTATTTTGCAAGTCATATTACCTGGGACTTGCAGTTAAACACTAAGTGTACTGTAACGTTTCCTGGTAAGGTTTGTGAAAACACACTTTTAAAAGTGGAAAACCCATCTCCTCAGCTTGTGTCGTTTTCTATCGCTACGTTTGTTTGCCTGATCTGGCAGCAAAGCCATCCATCAGTAACATGAAGACGACAATGAACTGCTCCCCCACTTTGCAGCTGCTTTGGCCCATCACAGAATAAAAACATCTTTGCATGCAATGTGACCGCAGCGCCATCATTCCAGCGAGCCCCTGTCTGTATCAAACAGGTACAAAGAATACATGACAGACAGAAAAGCAGCCAAGATATGTTTCTCTCTCTCTCTCTCAGTGCACTGTATAGAGATATGGTTTCCTCTCTCTCTCTGAAATGGTGGAATCTATAGTATACCCCAGCAGCCCTTGAAATAGCATAGGGGCTTTACTGAACCATTCTGAAGATGATCCACTGCACATTCTGGAGTGACACTATCCCGTTCCACAGTGCCATGGCGTCGGGTTCCATTCACAGGAGCAGCTGTCAGTCACTCTCCCCGCTGTCAGGTGCAGAGGTCTGCAGAGCTCAGCTTCCCCTCATTGTATCATCCGCTGACAAAGCGAGCGAGTCCTGTTTAATTAGCAGCGTTTCAACCAGGGTGCACTGATTAACAGCCACGCTGAACTCTGAATGGTGGGACACTGGCTGGGGTTTGTACGGACAGTTATCACCTCTGCGTGTATTTCAGCTATTTCACGGCAAACGTCCTTCGCTAAGGCCCCATTCAAGGGAGTGATTCATTAAAAACTGTCTATAAATGTGATCGATCTTTCCAATGAGGATTAAAGAAATTCCTTCTGAAACCCTTTCTGTTGAGCCGGCGCTGAGCTGATGGAAGTGGCCTTGCTGTCAAGACCTGGGAGGAAATCCCAGCTGTGTTTACTGACCTCTCGACCAGAGCTCTGCAACTCAAGGGGCCAATGTGCGGGAGTGCATTAAAAGAACATTTCCATAACTACAGCGGGTGATTTGTGAAAGAAAACTCTTCAAGCGGTTTTCAAAGAGAGTGAGTCTCTGGTTGTTTGCAGAGGCTGCTGTAACTTTACTTCTATGAGGGAGCTTTTACAGAACCACTAATAAAGAGACTCCCTAATCCAGGGACTTGACCTTTCACAAGTAGAACTGGATTTCAGTGAATAGAGAGACACTCTAAATTAAAATGATCAAAGCCTGTGGATGCTTCAGATTGCAATATTGTTCACTTTAAAACCGCTAAGAGAACACCAAGTTCTAAACAAGGCTACAGACTTGAGCCGTCATCGAAAAAAAAAAAACAGCAGGTTTACATGAGAACTGAAGCGGGGTCAACAATGAGGACACACTGTAATCTGTAATCTGTAATCTGTAATGTGTAATCTGTAATCTGTAATCAGATTCTACACAGCCCTCTCAAAAAAAAAATGACAAGGATATAAAATAAACTCTATTCAAACATTGCAGCATATTCTAAATCAGTTCTAGTGATCTATGACAAGCAGCTGGGGGACTATGACCAAGCAATGCATTTCACTGATCAGTGTTAACACAGACAGGAGAGGAGGCCATCACAGTGCAGCAGTACAGTTCAGAGAGCGCTGGGTCCCTGGGTCTCTGTGTGATCAGTGTTAACACAGACAGGAGAGGAGGCCGTCACAGTGCAGCAGTACAGTTCAGAGAGCGCTGGGTCCCTGGGTCTCTTTGAGGAGCTCTGCATTGCTAGGAGCTCTGCAATACATGAGATCATCCCTGTTCACACTGTATGTGTAACTTCCGACTAAACAAAGCTGTGGTTCTTAAGGGGTTAAAGTGCTTCAGCCACAATGAAATGGAAAGCATCAGGGCTTCAGTTTTATTATGATCCACAATGATAAGAAATCTGCACATGCTTCCTGTCAAATAAAGAAGCTCTGGATTTCCTTGCTCTTATCCGGAGAAAGAAAAGGAAAATTCCTTAGAAAGACATTTGCCTTCAAGAAAAATCAAGACAAGGTTGCTGTAATCGGAGCCCTGTTTAACGTCTAATTTATTATGATGAGAGACACCAGTTTGTTTTTTCATGTCAAATCATCTTTCTAAAAACATAAAAATACACTTTGAGGTTCATAACTATGCGAAAAATTAACAGTGGCTTCTGTGGAGGTTGCTACTCCTGTGCTGCCTTCAAATGGAGGAACACTTTGACGGCTATATGGATTATAGACAAACAACACAAAGCTGAAGCAGATCCTTGAACACGCAGAACATTTGTGATGCTTCAGCTATTTCTCTGCTCTGTCAATCACACTGCAGGTTTCGGCCCTGGTTTATTTGGTTCACCCAGTTTGTCTGTGTGCAGCCCGGCCAGGATGCATCTTCATGATTGCCATGTGGAAACCCAGAATACATAGCAGACTCCTGAGGAGAAACAGAGAAGCAGGAGTGAAGGCAGAGTCTGGGGTCTGTCCGGTCCTGGCCAGAGCGTCTTCTCTCTTTTATTGCAGCCCTTTTATTACTCAGAGTTCGTGATTTTTATCAGAAGCCAGAAAGCAAAAGGTACAAACCTGTCAGTAAAGTGGTTCTTAGCAGAGACAAGCAGAGGAGGTTTATGGGGAGCAGATCCCAGCGTATCTGCTGATCAAGATAACGTTACCATGGCTGTTCACTGCTCTGGCTGTGAGGCTCAGATTCCTGCATCTGGGCTACGAGGAATTCCCATGCAATGCAATAAATCCTCCTGAAACCTTTGCTTCAAAACATGAAGGCTGTGAATTTTCACATCTATGCCTTCCCTTCAACTAGTTCTTACATTACACTGAAGCCTTCCACTGATTCAAAAAATAGCATGGCGTACAATTCACAGATTTGGAAGAGGATCTAACAAACAGCATGCATGCGTGTTGAATAGGTGTGGAACAGCCTTCATTGTGGGGCAGCTGGATGTTTTTCCTCACCAGATAGGGGTTTGTGGCAGGGTACCCTGTCCCCATGTGTAGTTTGTGTTATATGTTGTATGTGGCATGTTAATGTTGTCTGCTATATGTATGATTGTAATGGTGCACAGAGTGTGGGTTATGTAGCACGGGTGAAGTACAATGTATCGTGGTATTTAGGCACAGGGATTGCACAATCACTTCACGTGCAGAGAAGGTAATAGTATGTGAGCACAGGGATGGCACAAGTGAGTTCACGTGCTGGGATTCAAGTGGATGATTAATTAGTAATTGAATCCCAGCACAGCTGTATAAATAGTTGCACGATTCACTCACTCAGGATTGGGTGTTCAGTGTGGAGAGAACGGGAGAGAAAGTCAGGAGTAAGCTTTATAATAATAATAATAATTACAATTGCTATAGGTACTGAATTGGATCAGCACGATACTTGTTTGTTCAGCATTCGTCCCGTTTGTTAGTGTCTGTTTCGTTTCGTCTGTTTGTTTTGTTTGTCTGTTTCGTTTGTTCGTTTTGTTTGTCTGTTTTGTTTCGTCTGTTCGTTTTGTTTGTCTGGTTCTTCTGTTCATTTTGTTTGTCTGTTTTGTTTCATTTGTTTGTTTTGTTTGTCTGTTTCGTCTGTTTGTTTAGTTTGTCTGTTTTGTTTCGTCTGTTCGCTTTTGCTTGCCTGTTTCATCTGTTCATTTTGTTTGTCTGTTTTGTTTCGTCTGTTCGTTTTGTTTGTCTGTTTTGTTTCGTCTGTTTCGTCTGTTTGTTTAGTTTGTCTGTTTTGTTTCGTCTGTTCATTTTGTTTGTCTGTTTTGTCTGTTTGTTTTGTTTGTCTGTTTCATCTGTTTGTTTTGTTTGTCTGTTTCGTTTCGTCTGTTTGTTTTGTTTGTCTGTTTCGTTTCGTCTGTTTGTTTAGTTTGTCTGGTTTGTTTCATCTGTTCGCTTTGTTTGTCTGTTTCATCTGTTTGTTTTGTTTGTCTGTTTCGTCTGTTTGTTTGGTTTGTCTGTTTCATTTCGTCTGTTCGTTTTTGTTTGTCTGTTTCGTCTGTTCGTTTGGTTTGTCTGTTTTGATTTGTCTGTTCGTTTTTGTTTGTCTGTTTCGTCTGTTCGTTTAGTTTGTCTGTTTCATCTGTTCGTTTGGTTTGTCTGTTTCATTTCATCTGTTCGTTTGGTTTGTCTGTTTCATTTCGTCTGTTCGTTTTTGTTTGTCTGTTTCGTCTGTTCGTTTGGTTTGTCTGTTTTAATTTGTCTGTTCGCTTTTGTTTGTCTGTTTTGTTTGTCTCTTTAGTTTGTCGGTTTTGTTTCGTCTGTTCATTTTGTTTGTCTGTTTTGATTCGTCTGTTCATTTTGTTTGTCTGTTTTGATTTGTCTGTTCGTTTTGTTTGTCTGTTTTGTTTTGTCTATTTAGTTTGTCGGTTTTGTTTCATCTGTTCGTTTTGTTTGTCTGTTTTGATTCGTCTGTTTGATTTGTTTGTCTGTTTCATCTGTTCGTTTGGTTTGTCTGTTTCATTTCGTCCGTTCGTTTTTGTTTGTCTGTTTCGTCTGTTCGTTTGGTTTGTCTGTTTTGTTTCGTCTGTTTGTTTAGTTTGTCTGTTTTGTTTCGTCTGTTCGTTTTTGTTTGTCTGTTTCATCTGTTCGTTTAGTTTGTCTGTTTCGTCTGTTCGTTTGGTTTGTCTGTTTCATTTCGTCTGTTTGTTTTGTTTGTCTGTTTTATTTTACAGAGTGTTTTTGTCTTGTTCAACCTTTTATTTTCTGTTTATTGAATAAAGGCACAAGCAGCATGTTTCACACCACGGTGCTGTCTGAGTGTCTGTATCTGCCGGCTCTGTGGCGTCATCCACCAGCCATCCTTGTGACAGGGTTGCATTTCGGAAATGGGGTATTCTTCTAAACATGGATGAACAGGAGAGGAAAACACGACTTGATTTAAACTACTGATCAAACGGCAACTTTATAGTAAAAGTTTAGGTTTCATTGCACTTGCGTTCCCTTTGATAATTTGTACATTATTCTCTTTTTCAGCAAGGTCTGGAGTCATGCATCTACATCTTTTGATCGATACTGATGTGGAAACAGCACTTGAACGATTCACTGTACTCAGAGCTGCAACCAGACCAACATCGCCATCCTTTCAAATCAAACCATAATCACTTAATCCCACTTGATCACTGTTTTCCTATGAGCCTGATTGAAGATGGTTTCCACCCCACTTTTCAGATGGGCTTCCTTAGCAACAGCCATGGAGAAGGTCAGTGTCAGGGCTGACCTCACAGCTGGAATCCCTCAGCTTCGTATCGCGTGTGTTAATACTTTCACAATGTGTTCCGGATGGCTTACTATGCACTGTTTCTAGTACTTGATTCAACTATTCCTTGTGTATCTTTGCAGGTATTTTGTCTCGTTCTGGTTTGTCCATTTTCTTTAAGCAATTGTTTTACTGTTTGCTTTTTCACAGCACACCTCTTAGCACCTTTTCCCCACAGTTCAGATTTCCAGTTTTTCAACATTAGAACACGTCGTGGCATTTACAGTTGGTTTTGTTTTTGACAGCTCCAGCTTTTGTTTGACTGCATACAACACACTACCACCCCCACCCATTCAAAACCTCTAAAGACAAACTATTAATGGTCTTTGAATTAAACAGTTTGTGTTTTCTGTTTTTTTTGTAATGCTGCTGTTATTCAACGCTCACTGCTTCAATATTTGTCAAGTTTGTTTCAATATGTGTTTTTTAACTGTAATGTTTGCACGATTCATC
Organism: Acipenser oxyrinchus oxyrinchus; assembly: GCA_030684275.1. NCBI lineage: Eukaryota > Metazoa > Chordata > Actinopteri > Acipenseriformes > Acipenseridae > Acipenser > Acipenser oxyrinchus. The sequence goes on along the minus strand of JAGXEW010000888.1, from coordinate 13,680 downwards.
TTTGTCAAAATTAACAGAAAGACACAGTATTGTATTGAAACGGCCGTACTGTGGGAGCCTCTCCAGAGGAGCATACCTTTCTGTTTAAGATCCAGGAGAGAGCTGAGATTCAGCACACTTCAAACACAGCCTGTGAAACTGAAGCCCTGTTAGGACTGGATGCATCTTCAAACACAGCCTGTGAAACTGAAGCCCTGTTAGGACTGGATGCATCTACAAACACAGCCTGAGGAACTGAAGCCCTGTTAGGACTCTCACTGTGCCCACCTGCATGAGTGATCAGTAACACGGACACAGCCCTTGTTTACTGCATGTCTTAGGCAGAGATCTATAAACACGCTGGACAGGGCTGCAGTGTAACAAGGCCTGTGGAAAACAGGCATTCCTCTTTACACAAGAATGGAGACAAAGACGAAGCAGGGCTGCACTGAGCTATCTAATCACAGCCTTAGGTGCATCATGCTTGCTGTGCGTCTGCACAGTAATCATTTTGCAATGTATTTATCTGATGCTGCACTGAAAAGTCTATTGTGTAGAAAGGGTTGGCCCAAAGGAGTATTGCAGCATATCAATTTAGTCCGAGACGTTGGATCACAACAAGTCAAACACACAAAAACAAATATAAAACCACGACAGAAACTGAAGGTTTAAAAGAAGCACCCACCTGATTTCTAACATGGAATTATCATTCCGATGACGTATTTAAGAATACTGCTTACGAGATTTGAAAACAGCTACATAGACTGATTGATATCCCAGCTCTGACACACTTATGGTTTATAGATTATACAGTATGACAATATCCTATTGACAGAGGTAATTCAATGTTATTGGTGTGAAAAACAAATTGTATATCTTAAAACAAACACCTACTTTTTAAATGAAAGGGCAATAAACAAGACATAAGAAGTCTCACCCTCTATCTGTTAGAAAATAGATATTATCCTTAAAATGACCACAGGATTAGGGTCAGGGTCAGGGTCAGGGATGTCAGCTGTAGGGTCAGGGTCAGGGTCAGGGTCAGGGTTAGGGCTCTGCGCAGTAGTGTTAGGGTCAGGGTCAGGGCTTTGCACAGTAGTGTTGGGGTTAGGGCTCTGTGCAGTAGTGTTAGGGTCAGGGTCAGGGTCAGAGTTAGGGTCAGGGTCAGGGTCAGGGTTAGGGCTCTGTGCTGTAGTGTTAGGGTCAGGGTCAGGGTCAGGCTCAGGGTCAGGGTTAGGGCTCTGTACAGTAGTGTTATGGTTAGGGTCAGGGTCAGGGTCAGGGCTCTGCATAGTAGTTAGGATATGGTCACTCTGCCTTAGGGCTACAGGTAGTCAAGCATTTCTCCACCAATGGAATATATTAAAATCGGAAGTTTTCTTCACCTGAGGTGCAGGTATTTATTTTTGCTGTGCAACCACGAAGATGCTTTATTGAACTGAAGCTGAATCTGTTGTTGTGTGCCTTCTTCAAAAAAGCCCTGACCTCCACTACCAACCTCTTCACAATGCCTCCCATAACAACCCAACCTCCTCTTCTTACTGTATTCCATTGAAAAAACAGTAAGATCATATTCATTTCAAAAAGAAAGGGTGGAATTTGAGGCATAACTACCAGATGACACACCACCACACCCCCACTCAGAAACAGACTGCAAAGTAAAGCCAGGGTTATTACTGGCGGGTAGACAGGCTTTGTTTTGTGCAGAAATTGAAAAACAGGTAAGTTGTACTTAGAACAGGTTCACGAGATGTTGAACCCAATGGCACAGACAGCTTCCTCCACTTCTGTAAGCATGAAATTCTTCACTTTCTTCACTTTCAGACAGACTGCTGACGGGGTTCCAAGTTGCTGACCCAGATACCAAAGATGTGATTGCTCTCTGGGGTTAACCCTTACACTGCCAGGATATCTTTCTCAGGCTCCCCGAGTGTCGCTTCACCTTTTCCCAGACCTCAGCCAGATATGCAGCTGTGCCAGTTTACAGATAACTTTTATTTACAGTGCTAGGATATTAACGAGGAGTAACGGTCCTTACCTGAAGTTCACAGTGCAGCAACAGTAATGACCAGACCCTTACTGTATTTCAATTGATTGTGTTTGTGCTTCAGCACTATAGTAAAGGACTAAAGAAGCACCACTCCTGCTTGCATGATGAACACTGCTGCGCAGTTCCTTTGATCCAATCCAGCATGGAAGAGCTCCCTAATCACACACGTGTAAAATCATACAGATCACAGATGAGACACTTTTAATAAGAGTCCTGTAACATGGGCCTGGGTCTGTATTGCCTGAATTAATACATGTTTGGTAATGGTACTAGTGCATTGGCTTTCTAGCAGAAGGATGATGGCGCTTCCTCAGAGAGGTAGTGCATTTGGAATGCATTTATACCTGAAGAATTCCCAGTGTGATTGCCCTTGGACAGGATGAGGGTTAATCTCCACTGAGTTCCATCGGAGGAAAGAATCAGACAATCAGACAAGTGTGGGAGTTTCACCTGAAGCACTCGCTCAAATGAAACTGCCATGGAGGCACATCTCCACTTCAGAGATCTACAGTAGAAATCCACTTTTCAAAACAAACGTCTCTGCACCATTGCTTTAGTGAGTCTGACAGAGTCACAAACACACAAGGGCAAGGATTTAGAAATCATACTCTATCCATTGTTTCGTATTTGTGTGTTTTGATTTGTTCATTTTTTTATGTTCATGAATTTTCTTCAAATCCACGACCATATCAAACAGCTGATATTTTCAGCTTTGTAATAATTCTTCATTTATTGCTTTATTTCTTTACTTCCGCAATTCTGATAAAACAGCTCAACTCCCAATGCTCATAGTCTTCAGCTCCCAATTCATTTGTATTGAAGATAATGTGCTCATAGTCTTCAGCTCCCAATTCATTTGTATTGAAGATAATGAGCTCATAGTCTTCAGCTCCCAATTCATTTGTATTGAAGATAATGAGCTCATAGTCTTCAGCTCCCAATTCATTTGTATTGAAGATAATGAGCTCATAGTCTTCAGCTCCCAATTCATTTGTATTGAAGATAATGAGCTCATAGTCTTCAGCTCCCAATTCATTTGTATTGAAGATAATGAGCTCATAGTCTTCAGCTCCCAATTCATTTGTATTGAAGATAATGTGCTCATAGTCTTCAGCTCCCAATTCATTTGTATTGAAGATAATGAGCTCATAGTCTTCAGCTCCCAATTCAATTGTATTGAAGATAATGTGCTCATAGTCTTCAGCTCCCAATTCAATTGTATGGAAGATAATGAGCTCATAGTCTTCAGCTCCCAATTCATTTGTATTGAAGATAATGTGCTCATAGTCTTCAGCTCCCAATTCATTTGTATTGAAGATAATGAGCTCATAGTCTTCAGCTCCCAATTCATTTGTATTGAAGATAATGAGCTCATAGTCTTCAGCTCCCAATTCATTTGTATTGAAGATAATGTGCTCATAGTCTTCAGCTCCCAATTCATTTGTATTGAAGATAATGAGCTCATAGTCTTCAGCTCCCAATTAATTTGTATGGAAGATAATGTGCTCATAGTCTCCTCTGTTTACCTTGGTTGAAAAGGCCTCGGTTAAAGCCCTGGGTTTAAGTTACTAAGGCAGCCGAAGGGTGTGCGCTGATCCCAGGGTTTATTCAGTGGAGAGTGCATGGAAGCAGTTTAAGGAATCAGCGATGACTCACAGCAAATGTTTATCTATTCTTAACATCCCACTGACTCTATATCTAGGATCCTCCACACCGATCTCTTCATTCACTCCAGACTGGCAATGGCTTTCTCTAGTCGTGTGTTTGCTTCACCAGTAATGCAGTGCCTCACGGGCCCACACTGGTTTTAAACAGCAATCCACTAAATAAACAGAGAATGCACTTCACTTTTCAACAGCTTGGCTTTGAAAAGTAATTCATTTTGACTTGTGTAACCTTCGGGCTTCGACGTCAGGTCATTTGTGCTGCGAGGCAAAGCGCAAGAAGACTTCCTATCATTGTCATTACAATTCCAAACTGAAGACGTGTTAATAACACAGATCAGATACATTTCTACTGCATCTCTTACAAACAGAATAAACTAAAGGCAGTGTGGCTCTGTTTGTATCTGCAGCACTGCACTGCACTTGCACAGTTCAGGTCTCACATAATAAACTAAAGGCAGCGTGGCTCTGATTGCATCTGCAGCACTGCACTGCACTTACACAGTTCAGGTCTCACTTAATAAACTAAAGGCAGCATGGCTCTGATTGCATCTGCAGCACTGCACTGCACTGCACTTACACAGTTCAGGTCTCACATAATAAACTAAAGGCAGCGTGACTCTGTATCTGCAGCACTGCACTGCACTTACACAGTTCAGGTCTCACTTAATAAACTAAAGGCAGCGTGGCTCTGATTGCATCTGCAGCACTGCACTGCACTTATACAGTTCAGGTCTCACATAATAAACTAAAGGCAGCATGGCTCTGTTTGCATCTGCAGCACTGCACTGCACTTACACAGTTCAGGTCTTAGCTACCAACTTGGTTCCTCTGGTTTCTAAGGTAAATGAAACCATGAGATGGAAATAGTTGATGACAGCCACTCCGTTCTCTGTTTTCCGCGGAACCGATCCGATTCGGATCTAATAGTGTGCACCTCCGTTTAAATATTCAAATATTACCAGATCTGTGTGGCCGCGTCTATCGCAGTCCCCGCAGTGCAGCTCATTTGAATAGACTCCGGTTTATTCCTATTGAAGAGCCCGCCATGTAAATAAACACATGCTGCTTTAAATGCACGGTTACTGCAGCTCAATATAAATGGGGATTATTAGAATCATTTTACACTACCTCTGACTCACACAGAAAACATGCAAGCGTTAGCAAAATAAACAGTGTGAAGCACAGAAATACCAAGACTTCATATAAGTGCGAAGAATGGTATCGTACAGACTGCTGAAATGATCTTTGCATATAACGCGATGTCCTATCCTATATAATTCACGGGGGCGGCTTGCCCCAGATTGAGCTCCGTGATCCCTTCAGATCCATGCAGAATATTCTGAGCTGCTACTACACTGTCCGACATATCATTGTACACAGCGCGGAGATATTACATGCACATCAACAGAGCTCATAAGGAAGGGTCTGTATTCCCTTCTTGTGCGTCTTTCATCATCATTATTATTATTATTATTATTATTATTATTATTATTATTATTATTATTATTATTATTATTAGTTAGTAGTAGTTATTATTATTATTATTATTATTATTATTATTATTATTATTATTATTATTATTAGTTATTATTATTATTATTATTATTATTATTATTATTATTATTATTATTATTATTAGTTAGTTATTATTATTATTATTATTATTATTATTATTATTATTATTATTATTATTATTATTATTATTATTATTATTATTATTATTATGTATTATTATTATTATTATTATTATTATTATTATTATTATTATTATTATTATTATTATTATTATTATTATTATTATTATTATTATTATTATTATTATTATTATTATTAATAGTAGTAGTATTTCTTCTTCTTCTTCTTCTTCTTCTTCTTCTTCTTCTTCTTCTCATTATTAGTATTATTATTAGTTCATGCATGATACGTGTCTTCACACATGCATCTTTCCACCCTGTTTTTGATCACCAGGCACACTCATTATAAAGGTGGCGGGACACATGCAGGTTGGCATACACTTTATATTTGACCATCAGCCCCGGCTATAGACTAAATCGGAAAGATAAAGTTCCAATGTGTCGATCAATCCTGCTGTAAAAACAGCCGGTGCTGTAAAACCCTTCAGAATATTAGATGGATTGTGTGCCATTTACTCAAAACAGGAGAACAAAGAAATCACACCAAAGATATTGTACAGCCTTAATTCCCTTTCACTTTTTAACAACGCAAACACTGAGGACTCATATCCCATATAAATGAATACATGTCTGTAGCGCTTATACATATTATATAGAAAACCAATTTTAACAAGCTGTCTTTCAAATTCTGTAATAGATCAATCTCCAATGTTTCATAAGAAAATGATTTTTTTGGGCAACTTCTAGTGTTAAATCATTTTGGATATGGATCTGATTAAACGAAATATGTGTGTTTTAAAAGCAGTCACATATGAAGTCAATACTTATATTCGTACCAGTGACCGGATTATTTAAAATATAATACGGGGACCTAAATATTATCTGTGTAATCAATCGGCACGCTTTACTAGTCTTTCAGTTCATTTGATTGTATTTTTGTATAACCGTGAACGCTGTCTAAACTGACAGCAACAACATCACTGTCTACCGCACCGACAGGACGCAAAGGGGGTTCGTGACGTCATCGGCGCTGGAGAAGCCGCGGGAGGACAGTAAACGCGGAGCAGCACAGACCGCATCTCCCACAGCACCCTGTACATCACCACAGCACCCTGCCTGCTGCCTGCCTGCCACTGGATCTATCACAGCCTGCATGCCACTCTGATGCGACTGTGGAGGAAACAAACTGGTAAGTGTGCGGTGCCTCGCACTTTGATAAAGTGACAGTAGAAATCGGGCGGGTGCATTGAGATATTGACCGACAAGAGCGCTCGATTACATTGTAACTGGCTTGTTGTAATACCGGCCGGCTATTTCATATGGAAATGCTTCCTTCTGGCTGTGTGCCTGTCTTACCTATCCTGTCTTCTGTTATAGTAATATTGTACAGGGCTACTGTATTTTGTAAAATGAAATAAATGCAAAATGTTTGATGTGTCTTGCTAATTCAGTTAATATATAGTTTTGCATGATGGTAAAAAGAACAAACGCGACGACACAAGCTTTTTGCCACTTTAAATATAGAAGTTAGTTATTGCTTAAATAAATACGTTGATGTTGAATTGAACTCACTACATAACGCAATTATCCGTTGCAGTTACAGTATTTAGTTTTCAGTGAAAAGGTAATCACACAAAACACTCACAGCGAATCCATTTTAAATTAGTAATGGTAACGTTGGTCCGGCTGGCTCTAAAGCCTGGGCGCGCTTAGGCGTCCTTGACATATATTTACATCATGAAATCTACAGTCTGCGTCTCGTCAAGACTGCAGATATGCGAAAAATATAGAATTCCAGAGGGTGAACCGGGGACGAAATGTAGATCTGTATCCAACATAATTAATGTCCTATCGTCTGTCTCATTATTGCCAATGATATATCCTTTTACTTAGTAAATCGTAACATAACATCAAGCACTTTAGTGTGCACTGTTTACACTTCGCCTTTACACAGGACAGCAGGCACGGCTTCACTCTACTTGGGTAGAGTGTAGGTTTTATATCCTGTGTTTACGGGCGGATGGGGGGGTACTGTACATAACCCTCAAAACATTAGAGAATTAGCTGATTGTATAAATATCTATAGGCTACTGCAGAATACATAATGTCCAATGGATGTCAGCTACAGAACCCCACAGAAAACGAGGTTCTCTTTTCTGAAGTTGCCGCGGTATTGTATTTTCATGTCAGAGTCAAGGGAGGCGATCAGATCAAAACAGAATCAAAGGGCATGCTTGCGCTTATAAAAACAGCGCGTAGGTTCAGCCTGTCACGATTTACTGTCAGCATACAGTAAGACAGGAGCTCCCGGAGATGAGAGACCCACACATATAGCAAAACTTGAGACTCAAAAGTTGCTTGCCAACTCTGGGCAAAATATCGTTTTTTGCTTGTTTGTTTGTTTGTTTTTTTGTACACTTGCCTTTAACCCGCCGGCAGAATCCTCTTTTGCCAATGGCGTGTACTGCACCTGACAGCACGAAAGGGTTAGATGAATTAGCAGATGCAGATGAAACAAATCCTCTTCTGGATTCATTGTTAACAATTAAAAGTGTATATTATTATTATTATTATTATTATTATTATTATTATTATTATTATTATTATTATTATTATTATTATATAAGCATGAAACGAATTAAAATGACCCTTTCTGATAGCGATCAAGTGAAACATAATCTATAATTCTTTGAAAACAACATGCATTGTTTGTTGTATAAAATATCTCCGTGTTTTAATGGTGTTTGATTCTGAAATAAATCATTAGCCCGTCTGTGATTTGCTAATCATTTCCCGTCGAATGACTCGTTACAGTACAAGCAAAAAAATGGAGTTCAACTCGTATTCTACTCTACTGAATGTGATCAAAAAACACCATTATCAAAACCCTACTCTAACTGTACATACAGTTTAAACACTTAGTATTATTATTATTAGCAGCGTTATTATTATTATTATTATTATTATTATTATTATTATTATTATTATTATTATTATTAGCAGTGGTAGTATTGTAACAGTAAAATATTTAAAGAATTACACAAACCAACACACACACACACACACACACACACACACACACACACACACACACATATATATATATATATATATATATATATATATATATATATATATATATATATATATATATATATATATACACATTATTATTGATCATATACACTATAACCAAAAATATTATACAACTCATTTTAAACACATCTTAGTGTTGCTTTTATCTGTTCGACAAAAAAACATCGGCCAACAAGTGTCAACAAAATACCCAAAAATACCCAAAATACTCAAAATACCGCAAATACCCAAATACCCAAATACCCCAGATACCCCAAATACCCATTACACAGCGCAAATAAAAAGTGCTTTTAAATGTGTTGACTCTGAAAACGCGCAGCCCGCCTTCAACCTGCCAGCATGAGAGTTCTCAGCTGTACAATTGAATATTTCCATTCAAAAGCCATCGTGTGTTTGTTGTATGTCACGGTAAAGAAGTGCACCCTACACGCTCTGTTCGTTCTTGAAATCCCTGCCTTGATGATGTTGAGCTCGATTCTGAAGGAACTGAAGCACAATGAACATGAAAGGCTGTGCTGGTGTGGTTGGCTCCGGCCGTGTTGCATGTGTGTCGATTGTAAGGATTTTAATATGCGTGTTTATTTCAATGACAGGGATTTGGAATGGAACTGCATTTCTCTAAGAATGGAACGTCCTGCGTGGAGCCGGGTAAGGAATCTCTGAATGTGTTTGTGGGAGTCGTGAAGCGTTGAATTAGCTTTCATTGTCATGTTCTGAGTCCTGGGTAAGCGATTGAGCAGGTCTGCTCTAAAGCCAGAAGCCAAGCATGTGGTAACTGCAGTTTAAAAGGCGATGGGAAGCTTTGTGCGCAACATGGTATTGCAAAATGATTGTGGTTAACTTTCGCGTGCTGAAAATTATTTGCTATACACAAAAGCTCCACACATCACAGAAGCATTTAACTATGCATTCTCTTTCAGTGCGCTTGGTTTGAAATAGGTCCAAATTGGTCAGGACGCAATTGACATGAAGAATATCCTGTATGGAAATCCGGAGGAACTTGATGAAAGAGTAGTGCACTGAATACACCGGATACACACAATGCCACGACCCTCGGGTTTGATATACACATGATATATACATATAGAAATACTGAATACGCACAATGCCTCGACCCTCGGGTTTGATATATGGTCATATATACGGCCAATAAAAAACAAACACACGCTTAGTTATCAGGATATATACAAATACATTTCTGATTATATATATATATATATATATATATATATATATACGTAATTTGAAAAAAGAATTCCTTTGCTTATCCAAATACACATTTTATTTCGATTTAAGATATAATAAATACTATTGTGATCAAACAACATAGAAGCACAACTAGAAAAAAAACAAGAGGAAAAAAGGAGAAAACGTTAAAGGGAATGAAATATTTCCGACGTGTGGGATTAACAATAAACATCTGAGTCCTGACATCCAGGGGTAGATATATATATATATATATATACACACACACACACACATGAAGGTCGTACGTGTTTGTTTGTTACTTAGAGGCTAGCCTCTGCAGTGCAACACTATTGAGAATGAATCTGTATACTCAGCACAGACTGATGACACAGAGCTCTAGAAACTCATTTCAATCAATAGGAATGAACCTGTGCCACGAGCTCACAATCCCAGCCTGTTTGATTAGCGTAGCCGGTTTTATTAGGCGTTGTTGGTACATTGTGTGGTTTTTTTTTAATAATCCTGTTACTCTTCAAAAATAGATTTGCTTATATAAGACCAGACATGTCTTTTATTTTATTCGTTTATTTATTTTGATTTTTTTTTTAAATGTAACCTTTATTGTAGTTCCAACACACGCACACAAAACGAATGTTTAATTATTAAGAATTCGCGAATTGAGAATATACTTAAACATGCACATCTGAACCAAAACAAACATTGCACGGTGAAGTAAATCGGTCGCATAGCATTGATGTTTAACTCTGTATACATTTCATTTACTGTTTAAATGGGCAACGTCATATAAAGAAAACGTCGCTGTGAATCGGGCTTGTGTCAACAGCAACAGGATATGAAATGTACGGTGATATGGGCCTGAATTACCCGCTGTGTCTTGAGTGTGACACGTTAGGAGCACGGCATGAAGGGGATTGGATATTACCTTCCGTCACTGCAAACAGCACGATGTGTTACACTGTGTCACTGCAACAGCACGATGTGTTACATTGTGTCATTACAACAGCACGATGTGTTACATTGTGTCACTGCAAACAGCATAATGTGTTACACTGTGTAACTGCAACAGCACGATGTGTTACATTGTGTCACTGCAAACAGCACAATGTGTTAGATTGTGTCACTGCAACAGCACAATGTGTTACATTGTGTCACTGCAACAGCACGATGTGTTAGATTGTGTCACTGCAAACAGCACGATGTGTTAGATTGTGTCATTACAACAGCACAATGTGTTACATTGTGTCACTGCAACAGCACGATGTGTTACATTGTGTCATTACAACAGCACGATGTGTTACATTGTGTCACTGCAAACAGCACGATGTGTTACACTGTGTCACTGCAAACAGCACGATGTGTTACACTGTGTCACTGCAAACAGCACGATGTGTTACACTGTGTCACTGCAACAGCACGATGTGTTAGATTGTGTCACTGCAAACAGCACGATGTGTTACATTGTGTCACTGCAAACAGCACGATGTGTTACACTGTGTCACTGCAAACAGCACGATGTGTTACACTGTGTCACTGCAAACAGCACGATGTGTTACACTATGTCACTGCAACAGCACACATTTGCGTCACTGCAAACAGCACGATGTGTTACATTGCGTCACTGCAAACAGCACGATGTGTTACATTGTGTCACTGCAACAGCACGATGTGTTACATTGCGTCACTGCAAACAGCACGATGTGTTACATTGCGTCACTGCAAACAGCACGATGTGTTACATTGCGTCACTGCAAACAGCACGATGTGTTACATTGTGTCACTGCAACAGCACGATGTGTTACATTGCGTCACTGCAAACAGCACGATGTGTTACATTGCGTCACTGCAAACAGCACAATGTGTTACAGGACACGGAGCTCTCTTCGGGTGTGAATCTTAAGCACTTTCATTCTTATGTTCTTATGTTCTTATGTTCTTATGTTCTTATGCACCTTGCGCGGGCCCTTGTTTTCATTATTATTATCGCCTGAGTCCTGACTCTCTGAACGCCCATCATTAACGCATGATTAAATACTGGTGAATGCTAGAGGTCTCCTCCCGGGCCAACCAGCCCTATTTTACACTAAATTTATTGTGTTATTAAAACTGTTAAAGCTCTAGCTAGCATTAATGCCGTCTAGCTGGGACGGCTTAAAAGGCTTTAGCTAAAGGCTTTTGAAGACACCCCGACATTAAACTCCTATTATAGAAAGGCTCTGGCATGAAGGGTTTGCTAATAGAGGGAAGAGGAGCTGCGCCTGCTTGCGCAGTCTGGAGATAGTTAATCGCGCCTTTATACTTCCAGCACTTTACTGCGAGTGCCCAGGATTTACACATGAAACCGCGTTCATATCTTTACACTGACTTACTGTAGGCTCTGTTGTATTAGGTAGCAGCTATTAAAATCGTGCATGCTGCGGTGCCGGTAAAAAGTATGGAAAAAATAAAAACAGAAAACACATGTTATATTTTTTTCTTTATGCCATAAAAATGCAAACAATGATGAGAAATCTTCAAGTTGCACCCGCGTTTACCTTCAATCGCCTTTTTTTTGCTTGTTTCATTGCACTTTCACGTGCTATTTTCTTACTACAGTTCATCACATTGTTTCTCATTTGTTGTTTTGAAGATTCTATTTTGCAGTTTGTTTTCTTAAATATGGTCACAGTCATTGTTTTTATGATTCCACTATTTTTTTAATTTGCTCATTTAATTGAGAAATCAGCACTGTCATTCCATTTTGAAAAAGCAGTGGAGCACACTTCTAACTGCACAGTGCTGGGTTCAAAAGCAGTGGAGCACACTTCTAACTGCACAGTGCTGGGTTCAAAAGCAGTGGAGCACACTTCTAACTGCACAGTGCTGGGTTCAAAAGCAGTGGAGCACACTTCTAACTGCACAGTGCTGGGTTCAAAAGCAGTGGAGCACACTTCTAACTGCACAGTGCTGGGTTCAAAAGCAGTGGAGCACACTTCTAACTGCACAGTGCTGGGTTCAAAAGCAGTGGAGCACACTTCTAACTGCACAGTGCTGGGTTCAAAAGCAGTGGAGCACACTTCTAACTGCACAGTGCTGGGTTAAAGCTTTCTTATTACTATATTATTTTAATTATGTTTGTTGTCGGTTGACCTTAACAAAATGAAAATCTTAAATATATATTAACTTGATTTGTTTTAAATTAACATATGAAACAAGCACAATTCTTGTATCTTTTTCTTTATATATATATATATATATATATATATATATATATATATATATATATATATATATATATATATATATATATATATATAGTGCAAAAACGTAATTTGCTTATCCTTTGCTTATCCAAATACACATTTTATTTCGATTTAAATATAATAAATACTATTGTGATCAAACAACACGGCACTTTAAACATCCTTGGCCGGTGTACAGACTAAAGATTCTACAGTTCAGTGAAATAATTCTAGATCTGAGGTAAGCGGAATGCGTCTCTGCAGAATCACAACAGCTTCAGTCGGCTCAATATAAAACCGAACAGTGATAGATGGAAGCATCGGGGTTCTACAGTTCTGTGCCACGCGTTTGGAATCCTTCGTCCCAGATTATATAGACCCTTCTGTTGTTACGGAAATAGAAATTGTTGTTATTTATATAATCTAAAAACATTTATATAATCTAAAAAGATTCAGAAGAAACCGCCGTAATGAAGTATATTCTTTCTAAGAATACTCATTATATATTATTATTATATATATAACTTGTATACGCGTGCTTTAATTTGTATTACCTTTTGCATTGGCATGTTTAGTTATTGAGATAGTTACTGCACAATGCATGTAAAAGAGCGTCTCTTAAGAAATAAATAAATAAATAATACAATATGTAACTTTGTACAAAATGCATTTTTTACCATTTCGCATGCCCTATCATAGCCCCATATCCTGCAAGCATTGGACTTCAAAAATGACAATAAATCTAAACGAATATTGCGTTGGTTTGACTGTGTATTCCACTGACATTTGGTTAACTTCGTTTTCGCGTTTGGAATCCTTTGTCCCAG